>VKOC01001612.1:0-79849 GCA_009364415.1 Spea multiplicata | reverse complement strand
ATGTGTGTGTGTATGTGTGTGTATGTGTTTGATTAGAAGCCTGGCAAGGGTTACAGGAATCACACAGTTGCACAAGGTAGAAAGCGAGGAGAGACAGTGACTGTGACTTAGTCCGCCTACCTTTCTATCAGCTGGTAGATGTTTTATCTCCAGACTCCAGGACCCAAAGATAAGAAAGGATAGCCGTGATCGGACTCCATTACCTCCTCCTGCCACGCTTAATGCTGTTTTAACCCTTTAAGTGCGGTCGGTGGATTAGCAAATGGGCTATTGACCCCTTCCTGTTCTCTTACAGGTATAGGTTAAGGCAGAACAATGTAACATCTTAAAAGGGACGATTTTGGAAGTGGCTTGCCTCTGTTATCTATACCTATCAATATACCGGTTTATATATATATATATATATAAATATATATAATATATATAAATAGTATATGATTATAGATTTGATGGCCATAAATTGCAGAAAGTCATAGGAATACCAAGTTACTAGCTAAATGGACAGCGATTTCATTTTTTCACCTGCACCCTACCCCCAAAAAAAAAAATCCAAAATCCACAGGAACTCGGGCTTTTCTTAACGTTTTTACATCCCTTTAAATGTTTGTGTTTGCTAATCGGGGATTTAATAATAAGGTTGATACAAGGGGATTATGTAAATACATTTGTTTAAACATGTAGAGAGCATTTGCTTTCTTGCCAGTAAGGACTGAGTGTGTTTGGATCCGTTGTATTTCAGATTTCCATTCATTTCCTATTGAGTGAGTGTGTGAGTGTGTGTGTGGAGCCAGATCCCATCCTTGGGAGAGAGAGGGAGGAGAAGGCAGGGGAAGGGTTTGCTCCTTGTGAGAATTGTTATTTTTCATCAGTCACTTGCAATTTGTCTAAGTGGACAGGACAGGACACCAGCAGTCCTGCTGACTGAGGTCACGGTGACAACATTGCAATGGGGAAGAGCAAATTGCATTTACTCACAAACTCACAGATCCAAATTACTGCCTTTACCATGGAAGGGGGGGAAGAAGACGAAGAACTCCATGTGACATGGGGGGGATATGAAGGACTTTGACAGGTCTTAAACGGCCTGGCGCCAAGGACTAAGTCTACTTCTAAAAATAGTAAACGGATGAGGAGAAGAGATGGGCAAAGATTAAAGGAAGAAAAGAAAAAAAATTAGGGAGAATAAGAACTTGTAATGGGGGGGTGACTTTAAAAAAAAAAAGAATGGTCTGAAAGTTTGGATGTTTCTCTGAACTTTTTGGAAGCCTTTAAGACAGGAAGCCTCTCATTATATCACAATATATAATATATAATAAAGAGACGGTTCTTGTATGCTAGGCTGTCCATTTTTTTAATGCAGATAATTAGAGTAAATATTTACAAATACACTTTTTCTTTTACTGCTTGGGTTCACTTGGGTTAACCCTTTAAGCGCGGGGGGGAGTTTAAATCAAATACTTTGTACACTCTTCACTTAATGAAAGGATCACATTTTCACGCAAAAACATATATTTACTTACTAAATCTGATTGCATATGTCTAGCAATATATTGGTTGGTGTAATTGCGGTTGTGATGTATCTTTTCTGTTGTTCTTTCTTTTCTCTTTTTTTTCTTTTCATCTTATCTAATGAGTTAGCCCTTAGAGCTCGTGTAAATACAAAAAAATATCAAGAAACATCGATTAGGTTTTCACAGGTAACCCCAACCAAGCTACTTACAGGATAATTGGCGAAAGCAGGGGTGCTCTAGAAAAAAATACACCCGACTCGAAGTAAATAATCTAGAGGAGGTGAGTATAGAAAAATCAGGCAGTATTGCAGTGTATAATGTAATGTATAACGTTGTTATAATATGTAATAAGACATTCAATTAAATGTTAAATCTGTTTTAAAAAAAAAAACCCAAAAAACATGCGTTCATTAAACGATATTCTAAGCAAAACGTAATCCTAAAGCTCACTCAAAGGTAAAAATGTTTTGGTCTTTAGACACTAGTTAAGAGTAATACTTACAATGTACAGCGCTGTCGAATATGATGGCGCTATATAATGAATAAATAATAAAAATGATAATAAGATCATTTATTTCTGGAATGATTAAAGCATTCTTCAATCTTCAATAATATATTATTATTAGACAACAGTGTTTCACGTATGTGTATATGTGTGTGTGCAGTATGTGTGTGTGTATATATATATATATATTATATATGTGTGTGTGTATGTAAAATAGACTCCCACTGCTTCACTTTTTTGTAATTTATTTTTTGTTAAAACCTTATAAATAAAAATACTGGAAAGACGCTACACAATATAGATGGATTTTCTTTTTTTATCATATATATATATATTTTTTCTATGAAACTATTTGACATTTCTAACGTATTCACGTTCAGTGAGAGGAGTAATTCGAATTGACGAGTCCACCCATGCTACAACCCCATACTTCACATGTACTTAGGTGTGTGTGTGTCTGTCCGCTAATTGTGCCAACCGCTCCTCTTTAAAACAGTGTAGAGTTGAAGACACCACTACTAGGTGTGTTCCGGCCTTCCCGAGATAAGATAATCCCAGCACCGGTCACTCAAGAATTGGCCACAAACAGCACAAACTGGACTACTCCTTCCACCCTATTTATACCCCCACTAACCCATTCACTGCCGGGAGGGGGGGGGATTGCAGACACATTTTGTCATATAAAGGGGTAGAATACTACAAGCTCTAGACCGACAGTATATAAAGACATCTCCCACATTATGTATAGAACGTAGAGGCGAATATTAAGCCCAACACCCACAATAAATACACACCTAACACCCCCAGCAGTATTGTGGTTTCCGCTGCTTCCTGACACCTTTTCTATTTATGTTACTTTTTTTTTTTAGACCTCCCTGGGGTAGCAGCCCCATTAACTGATACTATGTAATTCTTGATAAGAGCAATAAAGTCTGAGCGGCACATACACAATGCCATGGTGTAAGTGGTCCCTGATTACACTTTGTACAAAGTCGGATTTAATTCTCCGGTGGCGCCACCGGCCATTGTAAATTTGGGAAGAGCAAGGGCAGGACCAGGGTGAGACGAGATATGACACCTTGTGTAACAGACCTGATGCCTATCTCTCTGGTGACACTTTTTCCCCCCATATGCTGTCCTTCTTTAAAACGTCTGCGAACGGACAGGAGTCTGACAGTATCTTATCTGCGGGTTACGTGACAGCAGGGACCGACCGGCCTGTGTGCTCCAATAATTCGGTTAGTGGAGAAAATTAATGACAAGATATTAAGGAGTGCTCGATCAGGGCGATCGCGTGTCGTCATGTTAACTACCTTCTATTATCAGTGTGTCTTTACTGAGCAGATGTCTCTGGCATACGACATTGTCTGCTGCTCCTTAAAGCGACCTATGATTACATACAGATCCTGTATCATTCCCGCACTGTGGTGCCAATGGGAAGTAAAGGGAGACTTGCATATATATATATATATATATTTATTCATTTATTTATTTATATATTTATATATATATGTGTGTGTGTGTGTGTGTGTATGTATATATAACAGGATGAGGATGTTGAGTATTGTAGCATTTAATTGGTAAACATAAAATGCAAATAGTTACCAGTCTAAGACATTAGGAAGGCCAGACATCTTCACAGGAGAAGCATTTTGGCTTAATTGTGTTTGTTGTGTTGCCGTGAGTGTAGGGTGGGTGCAGTTGAGATGCTCACAAGATAGGACACCATTGTATTGTGTTCTTGGGGGCATTTAATGGGTCTATGAGGGGATGAGACAGCGAAGGGATGACTGGAGAATCCGTCTGACAGACATTTTATTTCCTCTGTAGTGGAGAAAAGAGAGAGGGAGAGAGAGGGAGAGGGAGAGAGAGGGTGAGGGAGAGAGCAGCGTTTGGAGGGCGCTGTTTGAAGATTTTTTGGGTAAATATGAAGTGACAAGAGACGGTTCTTATTGTAAGACGTCAGCAGACTGGCGCCAAGCGGCTCTTTAACAAATTGAGCCCCGGTTAATCAGAACAGATCTATAAATGGACCTCTTAAAAGGGACGCAGTCGGCCTCCGGTGCGTGTGAAACATGACAACATTGTGTAGGGGAGCGCATAGATGGAAAAGCAGTGGGCGACAGCATGGTCCAACATATCTGTCAGGCGTCAACAAATACACATATACATACAATTCACTCAATTATGTTTTATTAATTAATACCATTAGATGCCCCGACTTAATGATAGCACTGCAGACAAACAAGGCCTTCTTTGTTTCAATAGATAGGAGCCTCTAATTATTAACACCCCCTCCCTCCCTCCCTCTCTCTCTCTCTCTCTCTCTCTCTCTCTCTCTCTCCTCTCTCTCTCTCTCTCTTTCACTCTTTCCTTCTCTCTCTCTTTCTCCCAGGCTTTGGAGTAAAGTCACAGAGCCTTTTTTGCTAAGAAATCATCTCAGTGCACTGAAGTTGCACGAAGCTATTCCCAAGCTGCACTGGTAAACAGAGCCATCTGACAGGGGTTAGGGAAGCTGGAAATGCTGTCCTTTTAACCCTAATCTGGAATAAAGACACATTCCAGACACACTGCATGAGTGATGGACTTTATCATAGATAAACTTCTATAATAAAGGGAATATATCTCAGGATGCATCTTGATGTTTTGTTTTTTCCAGATCATTAAATATTTTATTTCTTTAAAAAAAAATAATAATAATAAAAAATAAACTTTTACAGCTATCACTCACCCAAATGTTGCTTTATTATTCAGGAAATCCATTCACTTGTGCCTGCTTCCCATCTGAAGAATGCTTCTTTCCTAACTGAATTGTGCAAATGACCTCAGGGGTTGGATTTAAAGCGGCGATGCCCAAAATCGTTTCTTGTAGTACCCCCCCCCCTCCACCTTATAACGTGGACACAAGTGTGGTATAGCCAAACACAACAGGGATAGGGAAAAAAAATAAACAACACTAGAAAGGAACCCTCTAGATTCAGATTTCCTGCAGTATGTGCCAGTCAGTGGATTAAGAAAATAAATAAAAAAATAAAAAAATAATGCACGGCGGGCCCCACCTCTATCCAGAAGTACATGCATGCTTCTTCTAGAGCACAGAGGCACAGACCAGTGATATTTCGTTCCAGCTGCTCTGGAACCCAACAGCTCCCACAAGAACATGGAAAGAGGTACACCCTTTAAAGACTGCATTGCCTCTTTTATAGAAAACGTTTAAAAACAAAAACAAAATTGTCTATTTAGCACACATTTTTGGAGTTTCACTATGTATTTATGAATATGTATATATATATATATATTATATATAATATAAATATATATATATATATATATATATAATATAAATATATATATAATATGTTTAAAAAAAAATTAAAAAATAATAAATATGATAGATATATTAAACACGTCCCCTGTGAAAAGTAGATGGCTTTGCACCACTAGACCCCACTTGCTCCATCGCCTGGGGCGCTTCAGCCACTTCTTTCCCCAGCTGAAGGGGCTCACTCAGCCGGCAAGGAAATCTGACTCAGTCCGGTCTGCAGTACGTTCGCTGCTCCGGTGGGTGGGGATTTCTAGCTTTTTCCCCTCTGTCATTGGTTAATATTTTATTCTGTTGACATGTTTTCTTACTGCCGATGCTTCCGACACCTTCCTTTTTTTTTCTCTCTCCGCCCCCCCCACCCCTTCACTCATCCAGATCTTGGCCTGAGCTGTCAAAACCACGCCTATGGAGATCCACAATTGGTCCAAAAAGCGTAAAATCAGCAATCAAGGGGGCTTGGCTCATTAGCAAGGGGGGATCAGAGCAGGAAGGACATGTGAGATAGTCACAGTTTTACAGAGATCACGACAAGATCTAACCATTCCCACTCAGATCTTACACTATGACCAGCAGGACTCACACCACCACTGTATTTCCATAACTCAGAGCTGGGCTCTCTCTCTCTTTCTTCTTTTTTTTTTTTCTTCCTTAAGGTTTCCAACAGAACACAAAGCAAAACAAAAAAAAAAGGAGGAAATTGGAGCAACAAATAAGATTCTCCTTTCTCGTGGAAGATCTAGATATCTGTCTATATTATTTTGATTGCATTGAAAAACAGAACTGCATCTTTTTAAGTGTCTAGAGATTTGATTGCTCACCGGGACTGCTAGATTTGACACTGAGACTGCACAACAAAAGACCTGAGGAGGTCCGGACTCGCACACTCTGAACTCAGCCTTGTTGGGAAGCTGCTGTTTTTTTTTCTCCCGGATTCTTGGATGCACCGATGAGAGATCCAGCTTTCCTGGGGACTGCGATGGCTTATCACCCTTTCCACCCTCCCAGACCAGCCGATTTCCCCATGTCTGCTTTCCTAGCAGCCACACAGCCCTCCTTCTTCCCGGCTCTGGCTCTGCCCCCGGCTGCTCTGGGAAAGCCCCTCACGGACCCCAGCCTCGCCGGAGCGGCTGATGCCGGGCTGCATGTCTCGGCCCTGGGACACCACCACCAAGCAGCCCATCTGCGCTCCCTCAAGAGCCTGGAGCCGGAGGAGGAGGTGGAAGACGACCCCAAAGTGACCCTGGAAGCCAAGGAACTCTGGGACCAGTTCCACAAATTGGGCACCGAAATGGTTATCACCAAATCGGGAAGGTAAGCTTCCGATTACCCCCTAGGACTACTAGAACTTTTAGGATTATTTTGCCGTAAACATATGTTTTTTTTTATATTTTTTTAATACGAGAACAGGGGATTTCATCGATTTTGCTTTAACGATCAGCTTGGCAGAGTTTTAGTAACTTGAAAATATGGACAAAAAAAGTGAAGAATTTGTAAATATGATCAGTATTGGCGATCATAGTGTATAGTTCAAAAGAGTACAGTACTGTGAGGATTACCCACTTTCGGTAAACTTGAGAGCATTTGCATATGTAACAGATACAACTCATTTTTTTTTTTTATGGATACATTTATAATTGAATAGGTTTCATTTAAACGTTTTTTCAGTTTGACTTCTATTGCAAGATGACTGTATATTTTTTTGGCTTTGATTTATTACAGCGAATGTGTTATGCCAAAAACGCATATACTGACTAAACATTAATAATCTGGTGATCAAACCTGCTTGGCAATTAGTCTTTCTTTAAGATAAGAAGTTAAGTCGTTCTGCAGAAGAATATGATTACAGGGTATTAGCATTAAACATTTCAGTTGTATTAAGAGCCTTCTAGATTCTGAATGTGAAATACACACACACACATCTGTGTATATATATATATATATAGTCGTATCTATATATATATTATATATATATATATATATTATATATACATATGTATATATACAAATATCTCTCTCTATATATATATATACTTGGTGCTTTCAGGGGACCAAAAATATGATATTAATTCGATTTGGTAATTTTGTGACTTATATATTGTTTGTCTTGCTATAAACAGGGGCCTGTATCACATATAGCTGTATATATATTTATGTATATAGAATATCTAATTAAATTAAGCAATACCAGGGCAAACTATTTCCTATGTCATTATTTAAGACTCATTGCCTTCAATCGGATTTAATAGGTTACCGGTTTGTTTATAAACATTTATGTTTATGTGTGTGATGCTCTTTAATAAATAAGATTTTTTTTAGACCATTTTAATGCTGAAAATGCCCCTTTCTTCTCTGTTCTTTTTTTTTTCCAGGAGAATGTTTCCTCCCTTTAAAGTAAGGGTGAGTGGCCTGGACAAGAAGGCCAAATATATTTTATTAATGGATATAGTTGCAGCAGATGACTGCCGGTACAAGTTCCATAATTCACGCTGGATGGTGGCTGGCAAAGCTGATCCAGAAATGCCAAAACGCATGTACATCCACCCGGATAGCCCTGCCACCGGGGAGCAGTGGATGGCCAAACCTGTTGCATTTCACAAGCTCAAACTCACCAACAATATCTCAGACAAGCATGGCTTTGTAAGTATCACTCTGACTCTGATATTCTTATCATTCCGCGATAACCCACTGTAATAACTTACACTATGCCAATCGATTAACCCTATGTAGGGTTTGCAACTTGGCCCTTAATATTTTTAAGTATGTGACCTCAGAAAGGGATCTTAATATTTTTTTTTCTTTTATCGAGGACATTAGCAGAAGTCATTGGAGAGGAAAGGGAATTGTATACTTCAATGATAAAGATTTTGGATTCTATCGAGTTCACGTGTGTTTTCAGATAAAATGTGATAATAACATTTATTATTCGATATTTATTTAATAGGACACACGCCGTGCTAGTTGTAAATTATCTTCAATCTGGTTACTTTTAAAGGTTACATTCTCTTTTTGCAATAGAAATACATTGGTACAGAATTCTTTTCTAATAAGACCTCAGACGTTATGTAAAATCTCCCTTCTTTGTTTCCCGAAAAATGCATAGCTTATGGAAAATTATTCTGATCTCCCCAGATAATAAAAAGTAAAAAAGAAAGGGCAGGGGTTGCCTTGTAATTCAAATAAAAATATATCTTAAGAGTTTCAGACATGGTTTATTCTGAATCTGGGATTAATTGCCAAACAGACATGTACTGGAGAAATGTGTGAAAATATAAATGCTACATTTTTACTTAACAAAAGCTATTTTGTTGTGAAATAGTGAATGGTATTTGTATTCGGTTTAATTAAAACACATTGCACATTTTAATATCAGATGTACAAAGCCTAATACTGAAAATAGTGTGATAAGGATTTTACTGTGCATATGTGAGTTAGTTGTAAAGTACACTTTAATATTATAGCATATAAGACGTGCCAGAGTTGGTAAAAATCGTGATAGATAATTTTCTTAAAATGAAGAATCTCCCATAGATTGCCCTTAAATCTGTAAAAAAATATGTAGGATTAAAATAAAGCTCCAGAAATGAGGTCAGTTGAACTGGGCTGTCTGGATGGTCTAAAGTGTGGTGGTCAAGTCCTTCAAGCCATACCCTTGATCCTCAAAAAAGAGAGAAATAAATATAATTAAGAATGATATGGGGTATCCATGTCAATCTTTAAGTATATTGGTGAATATCATTTAAGGGTAATTCAGAGGTGGAGTTAGGCAAGCAGAAGAAGCTGTGTTCTCTAAAATACTGGCTCCGCTCACAGGTGTACTATGAAGAAAAATACCCCAAAAACGGAAAGATTTCTGTTTATTCATTGAGTTTCAAGAGATATAAAGATTTTTTTAACAAGTCGATGGTGTGGGCTGAGTTAAGAGAGAATAAACCTCTGTCGGTTTTTCTAGAAATGGAGTCCTTGTGTTATTAAATACATGTGCAAGCACAACAGCTGAGACTTTTCTAGTTGTTTAGAAATATTTATTTCACTGGGGTTTTTTTTCTTTTTTGCCTTCTTACAAGACGAATTAAAATCTTCCTATTTCTAGAGTTAAATTTGTTTACTTATCCGGATTTAGCACAATCAATGTCTAGCTCTTCTGACAAGCATTTAAGTAGATAAAAGAGAATGTTGGACCATTAAGTTTTTGGTTTTTTTTGATATGGTAATTAACAGGATTTAGAGACATAGCCTGACTTTATGTGGCAGTCAATCAATTCGACAGGCAGTTAGCACAACTACCGTATCCACAGAGAAAAAAGGCCTTGACACCCGTAGGCTCTGTATCCAGTCGGAAAAAATCGCCAGATCTATGAACACACGAATTTGCGTTTTTAATACCAAATACTACAAGTCAGCCTTCTCTCAGAAACGACATTAACCCCTTACTGTTCCACTTTAGATATATGTTAATATTATTGATATATCCCTGAATCAGTCAAAGATAGCCAAGCATATACATTCATATCTATCTATCTATCTATCTATCTATCTATCTATCTATCTATCTATCTATCTATCTATCACGAAGGAATCATAAAAATCCAAGGGATTATAGACATCCCTGCTATCTCTTTAATGTTATTTTTTTTAGAGTCAATTTTTAGGAAGCTGATTCCATTTTAAACATTAGCAGGCTATCAGTTACACCTACATTTATCACTTGTACAACTTGTATACATTTCTGTAATGACACTGTTTTCACATTTTGCTTGAAATCCAACCTCCAAGAAGTAGTAGCATCAAATCTGGATGATTTTCCACTCCAAATTCATGCTACTCTGGTTAAGGCTTGCCCTGTGTACATTTTAATTCCAAACATGTCAAAACCAGTGATACACGAGTATACGTATAAATATGCATACATATAACTAGGCGAAGATATGAATCCTACATCTAAATATACATTCGTATTACATGTAGACTGTTTCGGTGTAAAAACTAATGATCTTGGTAACAATTACAATCTTTAAATCTTGAACGTATTTAAATTTCATTTTTGTTTAGTTGAAGGGGGACACGTCTAATTAATACATCTGCTAGGGTTTCATCTCCTTGGTTTAAATCTGTTTTTCTGGAAGTCAGAATTATTGTATATTAAATTGGACAGTACACAGTTTAATCAATGCCCATCTGTATAGCCGGATCGTGCCAGCCAGATGAATGGATTTTTTTTGCCGTAGGGATTTGCACGCCTGGCTAGAAAGTACTGAAGATATATATATATATATGTATGTATGTATGTATATATATATATATATAAGTCATAAAACGAATCGATCTGATACTGTTATATCAATGGCAATCTAATATATATATATTGATATAACAGTATCAGATCGATTCGTTTTATGACTCTTTAAGCACAATTATTTCACCCAATCGTTTTAATGTTTTTTGAAATAAGGATGGCATTTCATACTGTTAAATGCAATATTTCTGACCACACAGGGATTTTCATTTGCATAAATCCTATTTACAAACGTCTTAAGGCTGTAGGATTCGGTGCAGAACAATTTAAGTTTAGTTTCAAGAAATATTTTGAGTCAATGTATTTTAGTTAATGTAATGTAATGTATTGTAAATCTATGTCCGGAAAAATCAAATATTTGCTGATAATGAAATTATAATTATTTATGTTTAAGGTATAAGGTTAAGGTGCGCAATGTTAATTTAACATATTGTATATTTAATATATCATAATCGCAACAGATAGATATAACATGAACTGCTTAAGATGCATGTATTCGTTATTAACAAACGAAATTTATTTCATTTTCAGACTATCCTAAACTCAATGCACAAGTATCAGCCCCGGTTCCATATAGTAAGAGCCAATGACATTCTGAAGCTCCCCTATAGCACGTTTAGAACCTATGTATTTCCAGAGACTGATTTTATAGCTGTGACTGCGTATCAGAACGATAAGGTAAGATAAACGATTCCATTGCCTATTAAAAAAAGTCATTCTTACTAATGTCTAACAAAATGATTCCACATCATAAGAATTTGTAAATGTTTTAGTTTTCTAGAGCGCCACAAGTTAGTCTTTTTTATAGTATTTACAAATTGCTGTGAATTTAAGATACATGCCTATTTTTAATAATATCTCAGACATTTCGATTGCCTTAAATAAAATATTTTATGGCATGTTGGAAAACATATTATTAGGCTAATTAATAGGTTGTGGTTTTGTTATATAGCATGCGGCTTGTGCATTAAATCTCCCTTCTCAGAAATACAGAGGACTCAGACCCTTGGCTTTGTTTATAATGTAATTTTAATATTTTATATTTTCTTTGGCTATATTATTATCATTATATAGCTACTAAGCCACCGGGAGAATCCCTTCCATATAAGTTTACAAGTGTAAACATCCTCTTTGGCCAAAGTACAGGACACACCTTAACCCCTTGCTGCTGACGTTAATTGACAGATCTGTCGGAGGGTCCTGGTGGGCTTGTTCCAGTCGTAAACTTTATGGCACAGAGTCACGATCGATTAAAGAGCATTTAGGCTGCAGCCCAGCCACAAGCTGTCCATAGCTGATAGGCAGTAGAGCATCTTGCTGCAAATCGAGCTTCCTTTTAGAATTTTAATGCTTGCAACAGATTAACCAGCAGCACACACAAGGGGTTAACACAAGGTTAAAAAATAGCTGGCGATAGATCTAAGTTTTATAAATTATTATTATTATTATTATTATTATTATTATTGCAGACTAGACAATTATCGTTTATTTTTTTAAAGTTGCAAAAACGGTTCTATCTTCCAAAAATATCGACGTTAAACTATTAAAGTATATCTATATTGGCGGCGTAGATATTTTCGGGGTAATTATTTGTGTATAAATCAGCGCTCCTGTAGGCGATGTCCCATATGCTAAATAGATATATGGATGTTGTACTTCATATGATTGCTAATTGCTAGCATGCAATTTAAAATTAGCCCGATGTCTATGCACTTTTAGAAAATAAAATCGACTTAAAAAAAAAATAAAATCTTAATTAATACTTATTGGTCATTTTGTGAGATCTGGTCCCACTAAGTCAGCGATCCAGTGCAAATACATTGAAAAAAAAATCAATTTGAGAAAATGTAACATAAAAAATGATCAGACATGCATTTTTAAAGATGGCATCTAAGGGGGACATATTTCAAAAGTATGAATTATTAATTCATCTAATGTGGCCTTGCCCCATAAGCCAGTCTTATGTGAGAGATAAGAATAGCTTTTAACCAACGCAGCATTGCTTAGTCGCCATGTTTCCTCCAGGGGGCTCTGAAAAATAACTTGCTATCATTAAAGCTCTATTAATAATTCAGGCCAAACCTCAGCATCATTTTTAATAAAGCATGTGGTGTGTTAAACCAGGAGGCTCTGTGTTTTAAACTGTTTGAAATGGGAACCTACACTAGGTAGGGGCTCAGCCCCTCTGACTGTATGAACCCTGAAGGGATTAAGGGCTAAAATCAATTTATTTACAGGAAAAAAAAATGTATAGAATGCCAAATGCATGATTAACCCCTTCGTAGGCCGAAGTGTATACTTTTTTAGAATGTGATCCTTCTCAGCAAAGTGTCTTCCTTAACGCGTTAGGTTACTTGGGCTCGGTTAACTCTTTCAATGCCGCACTCAGGACATATACAGGGATAGCCCGAAATATATATATTTTTTTCCCCATTAAAAAAAAAACTCTTCTTTTTTAACTGATTAACAACGTTCATCTCCTATCTTGTTGCAGATCACCCAGCTCAAAATTGATAACAACCCCTTTGCTAAAGGATTTAGAGACACGGGTAATGGAAGACGAGAGAAAAGGTAAATATATTTCATATGCAATCAATGGCTTTCTGAAGTCTTTTGTACTGAGGGTTTTTATTCCTAGTACCGCATTATAGCGGAGCCTAATTTCTTGAAATGTGATATAGACTAATGCCCAATAACAATACGGCCTGTCCTATTATACAGTAAATCCTTCGGAAATGGATCTGATGGCGATTCGAATCATTATATATACTGATTGTTTGTTTTCACGGCTTTTCTTTTTTTTTTTATTAAGAAAACAACTCACCCTCCCATCTCTGCGGATGTATGAAGACCAGTGTAAAGCAGACAGGGATGGGGCAGAATCAGATGCCTCTTCTTGTGATCCTGCCCCAGGCAGGGACACTCTGCACTCTCCCCTGGGTACAGAGCAAAGTCCATTGAGACTCAGTCGAAGCAATAGAGGTAAATGCTGGTTCATTCGTATTGTGTCCTCGGTTAGTGAAAGGAGTATGAAAGAACACTAATATTATTATTATTATTATTATTATTATTATTATTCCATACTATATCTTATTATATAAAAACATAGAAACTAAATATATCTTGAAAATTTAGACCTCTGTTTTAGACATCTAAATATCTCATAATAAAAACGAGCTCCCCCAAATTATCCATACCTGCCTTGCAAGGAAACAGGAATGCTTCAGAATAAATTATTTTTATTATTATTATTATGATTATTTATAGTGAGTGCATATGTTAATGGCTGCATCAAGATTGTGATTGTAATATGTATTATACCTCTTAATATACACCATGATTTATAATGACAGTTAATATATATCTGCTGCACCACTTGTGAACTTTATTGGATACTTAAAAATGTATCTATGTTAAATTTCGGAGATAAATCGCATTTTGCACACAAATTAGGATTTGTGTAACTCAGTATTATCTTTATTCCATAAGGGAAAGATCCCCTTATCGCAGTCTAGAGCTTGCCAATGTTGTATTAAGTGCACACATTAGCCTCGTATTCTAGTTAAACCTTTTAAATTAAATTATGTATTGGGTGTTTATTTGTGATACCTGTTGCTACTACATTATTGAATAGTGTTTTAGACTCCTAATTTTTATTATTGCACTTTGCCTTTTAAAGCGTGAATTGCTTTTATATGTGTCTCAGTATTACAGTTAATATCAGTTATTAGTAATATACAGTTAGTATTAACCTTCATACTTTAGAAAAAAGCAGGGCATCTATATATCTCAAATTAAAAATATTTTTTATTAGCGCTCCAAACTCGTAAATGGTCTATCAAGGAATATTACCAGTGCTAAAACATTTACCCAATTTGTAAATTTTTCATATCCCTTGCATAATTTAAATATTATTTATTATTTTTATAATTCTATGATTACATAGAATACAGAATCCTAAATATTTATACAATAGATTTCGTATTATTTTATTTTTGAAATGAATTGTATTTTATAGTGTAATTATTTTAATCACACAATGAACATAGGACAAAAATTAAAACAGCAGCCCACCGATACATGCTATAAGTGTTGTATATGACGCAGTTAATAGACTTTAATTGCTTTTCTTATAGCTTTCTGTAATGTATCACATATCGCAATAATATATATATATATTTTTTCTTCATTTATTCCAGAGGACAAATTCAGTGTGGACAGCGATCAGGAGTTAGAAAGGCGTGAAGTAAGGACTGCGAGAGGTCACAGCCCTGGAGGGACTCTATCTGCCCCTAGTAGCCCCAGGCTAGAAGAGAAAAGCAAAGAGAAATCCACTCCAGAAAAGAAGATTGAGTCACCAGAGACTCGCAAGGACAGTGACAGCGTCTTCAGTGTCAGGGGTTTAGAGAAGGACAAGCTGGAGAGCAGGAGGAAAGAGGAATCCAAAAACACAGACTGTGGAAGTTTAAGTAAAGAGACCTTTGCCCCCCTCATGGTACAGACTGATAGCCCTCCACACCTGAGTGCCAGCCACCTGCAGAGTCTAGCTCTATCTGGTCTCCACAGCCAACAGTTTTTTAACCCCTTGAATCCTGGACAGCCGCTCTTCATCCACCCAGGACAGTTTACAATGGCCCCAGGGGCTTTCTCTGCTATGGGCATGGGGCATTTGTTGGCCTCTATGACGGGAGCAAATGGGCTGGATAATGGCTCCCTCTCCTCTGTCCAGGGGGCTACTGGAGCAGCTAACCCCTTCCCATTTCACCTTTCTCAGCACATGCTGGCCTCTCAGGTAAGCAGCATTTCTTCTTTTTTGTCTGTTGTATTTTTTTTATGATCCTCCCTGGGATACTGGATACCCCACACACAGTTAATGTGTAAGAATTTACATTTAGTAACAAACCTGCCTGTCTTAAGAGTGACTGATGTGAGATGTATTTGACATCTTTACCCATTTAAGCTTGGAATGGCGCTCGGTTGAAGTCTTTGGCAAACAGGCGTTTTGTAACCTTTTGATTTTTTCAGTTGAATGAACGTGATACAGAGTTTTCAGATATCTTTCGGCATTTTCACCCTCTTAGAATATACTAAGATATCACATTGATGTAGGATACGATTTCTCATCAGGTCGGACTGAGCTGAGACGGCTCAGCTAATTCTACCTGCAGAGATAACTAGGGAATCTCTGACACTGTATACCTTTATAGATAATGCAATCTCCACTTCAAGTAGCTGTGATCATTAAAGAGTTAATAATGAACACTCATATTCCCCATTATGACTGCATTGAATAAATATATCCTGGTCAGGGAAATAAATGACTTATGCTCTAGACAGGATAGAAATATGTATAATTATGTAGAAATTGTCTTAACAGTGAACCCTAATAATGGCTTTTAAAAATGAGTTCCTTAAGGTGCATTTTAGGTTGGAATGTTTAATAAAGGAACAAAACAGAACCCTAAGACCCCATATATGACCGGCTCCATTTAGCACCGATCTTCCACTGGAGAAATGTTAGAAAAAAAAATTATAATTTAAAATGTTTGCACATCAGCAAAAAAACCGGTATATAGTTAGTATATAGTCATTAGTACACTTTAGTCAAATTGAATTGAACTATTTCCTGATATGAAGTAAACTTGTTCTTATTATAGTGTGCAATAGTAGGTGATAAAATGAAGGCTTTGTAATCCAGTGTACCTTGATATTTCGTTGAATTTTGGTTGCTAGAGTTGAAGTGAGCTCACAAAATGATGGTGTCTTTCTCTTTTACAGGGGATTCCAATGCCCACCTTTGGGGGATTGTTCCCATACCCCTACACCTATATGGCAGCAGCTGCCGCCGCCGCATCTGCTATGCCAGCCACCAGCGCCACCACCACTATGCCAAGGAACCCTTTCCTCAGCACCACAAGACCTCGCCTCCGCTTCAGCCCTTACCAGATCCCCGTGACCATTCCCCCCAGCACTAACCTCTTGACCACTGGATTGCCAGCTAGCCTGAACCTGGGGTCAGAGAGCTCTAAGCCAGGCAGCAGCCGGGAGTCCAGCCCTATCCCAGACACTCCTGTCCACAAGAGATCGCACTCGAGTTCTCACTCGCCCAAGGGCTCAATAAAGGATTCCATAAACGAGCTTCAGAATATCCAGAGACTGGTCAGTGGTTTGGAGAGCCAGAGAGAAGTCTCACCTGGCAGGGAGACACCAAAGTGACCAACAGTTGGCGTCACTACCCACCCTGAGCAACAGGGGCTCGAAAGCACTGGGAATTTGTACAGCACAGCAAAACTATTTATTTAGAGGAATGGGCAGCGATCAAAGAGGAGTGCTAATGTAACTACACACACCAAGTACCCAAGAATGAAGAATATACACGAATATATATATATATATATATATATATATATATATATATATTCAATAGAGTGTTGAGGTCACAAACATCTTACATGGGGATAGAGGACAATCTTTATGAGCTATCAAAGACTCATGGTGCTATTGTGATGGAACTCCTCTTACTCACAATACACTATACAAGAAATTACCCAAGAATGCAAAGACTGAATCAAGCAGATGATGGACAAATGGGGAACAAGAATTCCTTAAATTTCTTCTTGAAAGGAGGTGGGATGGGGGGTGGGGGGGGGTCTTGGAGGTGTTTAAAGATGACATTTGGAAACACTAGCCAGATATGAAAATGTCTAATCCGATTGTGAATACAAAATACATAAATAAAAAAATAGTGATAAAATATAATATTGCATTAAAAATGAAATGCTATTCCTAACTGAATTCAGATACTTAAACTGCATCCTTCACCAAATCAGAAAACTGGTACACTAGGGGGTTTTCTAGCTGTACGCCAGATATATTTATGAAAAATAGTAATTTGTAAATAAGCTATACGATCCCAAAATATGCAAATTGGTATTAATTTATTAAGAGTTGTACATGGTGTGTACATAATATTTAGAAAAAAAATCATCACATCTAATTTTTCCTTTTTTTCAGTATACCTGATACATATATATATATTGTAAATTAAAACCTATTTAGCTCTTTGTGATTGAAGGAGACACAATATGGTTTCTTTGTGTTTTTATTTTACTTTAAAAAAAATTTTTTTTATCCCGCCTGTTATTTAGGTCAATCATGTGCCATCCTTGCATTCAGTAAAGGCTTGTTTTTTAAGGTAAAAAGAAAACCATGATGTAATTTACAGAGCGGGGTATAAAATGCAGGAATAAACCTCAGGTTTTTGTTTTCACTCCAGTTCAATAAAGTATAATTATCACAAACTGTGCTATATTTGTTTAAGATACATGATTTGAAACGTGCTGGTTACTCGGGTATCTATCTGTTCATTTTTTTTTTTTTTGGAAAATTCTCACATCTTTCAATAAAAACATAAAAAATTAAAACGGTTTGATTCCATGACCTGTATCATTTATAAGTTAGACTCTTCTTATAATATATCAATCATATTTTGTACTGAATTTTTTTTTTACTTTTCAGATGTTTAGAGAATATTACTCTATGTACTTTCCACCTTATTAATCTGAGGAGGTAAACATACCTTAAAAGATTTGTTTCTTGTTGCAGTCTGAAATATTCGTATAAATTCAGACCTCTAATACTATCTACGGACACATTTATTAAATGCAAAATGAATAGAAAAATATGGACCCATATATGCATATAATATATATATATATATATATATATGCTTTATAATACAAGCATAAAACCAAAACAAATTATGTTTAAACATAACATAGCTTTAGGAAATTTATTTCTGCTAGACCAGGGTTTTATTTTTTTTAAACAAAGCTTTGCTCATAAATGGTTAATTAAGATATAGCGATGTCTTGGAATCTATATAAACTACCCATCTGTGATATAGATAATGCATGATTTATGACGACATAGATTAACCAGAGTTCAGTTTGTAAGGTGGACTTGCAGAATCCACATTGGGTCTTTGTTTCCTAGTATTGGGTATGGCTTGAATTCTGTCCAGATTTGAATGTTAGTTATTATTTCCAATTAGGGGCGATGTTGGTAATCTGTTATAAATCGATGCTGCCTGCATTTCATTTTGATCAGGAAAGATTAAAACGCTTCCATGCCTATAAACATCCGCTTTACATTATTGGTATGTAAACGAGTGTAACACTTATTATATTATTATATAAGGAGACAGTGGATTTGGTTCCCAATCGACTGAAGCATTTCCAAAGATTTCATACACGATTATTCTTAGAAAGAATCAATGGTTCCAGACAAAAACCTTTAGTAAGCAGGATATGTTTTTTGGCACCAAGCACCATATATAAAATTTTCAATGTTTCCTCTGCTTTGGATGACAGAGGAAACACTCGGTCTATTAATAAGCCAACGCATTATTTCAAATAATAATAATAATAATAATAAATAATAATACAGATCGAGAAAACATTATTTCTCATTGTGGAGGAAACTCGTGTCTCACGAGGTGTTGAGGACCACAGAAGTATCCAGAGGTTATTGGAGACAAGAAATAAAATATTTTGGTCCTGCATTTGACTTGAAACTCTGAATCACCTAAGGCTAGAATTATTAATCCCTAGTATAATACAGCATACGCTCTTTGTGAATATGAATTCTCAAATACGTTTAATCCTTTGACTTATTCTGGACCGTCTTTTGATAAATTAAATGGGAACATTAGAATTATTATAGTTTTTATCATTTAATTATTATTGACATTACTTTTACGCTGTAGAGTATCTAACATGATTTTAGACTTGTGGAGTCTTCAGTAAATAACAAATTATGAACATTTTTTCAGACCTGAAACCAAAAGTCTTCTGTATACAAAAGAAATAACAGTGACACCAGAAAAAAACAAGATTTTATGGTTTACAAATAAGAAAATAAATATCGAAATAGATGTTGTCCTTGCCGACTTCATCTGTCTATTGTTGAAGTGTAAATAAATATATTTGAGGACAGTGGGGACAGGGATGATTTCAGTAAAACTTGTAAGTTTGAATACTTCATGGGATTTGAACACAAGAGAGGGGTTTGCACACTTTGTGGTAATGCTATCTTAGCAGTATGGATGTATTTTGTCTTCTGTCTACCTATATCTATTGAATATATCTTATTACAATCCACTCTAGGGTTTTATTCCAAGAGTCCCTAACCAGAGTCAATTTACAGACAGCCCTGTAATCAGCAGTCTTAGGCAACAAAACATTTTGAAGTGATCCATTTTCTTAAACTTACATCTCCCGAGAATGGGAGGTTCAGTTTTTGTTTTAAGTATAACTTCACGGCTTTATGGTAAAGCAATAAATGATGACATAAACAACCCCTTTCCTCACCAATTAGCTCATTCTCATTCTAAGGGAGATTTATTGGCCAAACTGAAACACAGAAAGGAAAAAAGTGAAAAGCTAATGTTCGAGCGCCACCTAGTGCTCTTTTCTTGTATATATAAGTGTTTTTTTCTTTTATCGCTAGTTTCTTACATTTGCTTTTTTCTATTTTATTTGAACAGCATATTAATGGTTACAATTATGTTTTACATACTTTATTCGATTAGTCGATAATGAATTAAATGCGCTTAATATTTTGAATATTGAATATACTGTAATATCACTAGGCAGTATTAGATCAAATACATTACGTCGATGCTCATAATGCCAAACACTAATAATTTCATTTAATGATAACCTATTTATTCGGGTAGACAATCCATTCATGTAACATGTCAAATACTCACACAGATTATTTGCAGGTAACACTAAAAGCATTTAGGATAAGGGTTTAAGGACAGCGAAAGGGTTAATCTTAATTGTTAGTTTCCCAGCAATGCTTCTAACTATCGCAAACTGCACATTAGTTGTGGATTTATAACACTGATGCAATACCTCTATTGGAACTACCTATATTATGATCGGGTGTCTCTACCATACCATCTAGAGAGGTAGTTTATATGGCCACCCAACGAGAATAATAATAATAATAATAATAATAACAATAATAATAATAATAATGTGATAATTAGCCTTTATAAATGAATGCATGTTCAATGCTCATTGCAGTCTATGAGTCCGGTATGAGATCGCAGCCCAGGCTGTTAGCTGCTCAGATCGGTAAGTGCTTGGTACAGAACACATTAGATTCCACACAACCGATAACCGTGAACAACGGCCCCCCAGACTCTGAAATACCGAGGACACATTTATTATCTTTATTCTTCCCTAAAATAAATAAATGCATTCAACGCACTGTATATATATATATATATTATTTTTTTTATTTTTTTTTCCCCAGCATGTGTAGTTTCTTTGTTAATGCAAAACCTTTTGTATACTCATTCTAGTTATTATACCTGAAAACATCCACCTAATACTTATATCCGAATGCTTGCACAATGCTATATTTAGGATCACTCATAGTTTCATACTAATATAATAACCAGGATCATGTTTATATGACATCCATGTACAGTATGTAACACACAACCTCTTTGAACTCTTGAGAGGAAAGGCATTTTATTTCGAATATAAGAGGAAATCTCTAGGGATGAGCAGTGTGTAATTTAAAGATATCTCTGGTTAATCTTGAAAGCTGCAATCTGAGACGAATTGGTCTAGGGGAGATTGTGTGCACAAAGCTAAGAAATAAATACTGCTTGCCTCTGCTTCTATTCACTATACAGTGTCATGTCAGTATTATAGTATTTTATATTATATCTAGCACGGTTCAATTAACAATTTTTGCATCCACCCCACCTTTCCAGAATAAGGAACTCCTTGGATTCCCTGGCCGCCTTATATCATAATATATCATTATCCATGTATTCCAGAATGACACATTTACTTTGTAACATAACTGAACGATAATATTAACGTTTTTCGCAACATTCATAATAATAATGTTTTTAATCGAATTTCCTTTATGAAATAAATAAAGGGACAATATTATTAGAAGTCTCAGCAAGCAGTGTATACAGACATGGGGTAACTGGATTTTTTTAAACATTAGCCTAGGATACAGCTAATCTATTTTGCAATACAAACAAATACTGATTTAAAATATTTTGGGGTATTTACCCATAATTAATTTTTCCCCATAGACTGAATATAAAACATATTTTCTGTAAAATCTCGATTTTAACCGTTGCAAGGATCATCCTTGCTGTAAAGTGGTAAAGAATTCCATACAGAAAGTAATAAAATAAGAAACAACAGAGAGTTTTTTTTTTGGGGGGGTTGCCTTCTAATCCAAACAGTTTATTTATTATGAAGTGTTTGGTGGCATGTCTCCTACACTGTCTCTGTAAGCAGACTACAAGTTGGCAAGGCACTCAAACCCTTCCTCCACCAGAGACACATGGAGCATTTTTGATAAAGTGTGTCTGTGTATTCCATATTTTGCTTACATTGAATTCCATATTATATATATATATATATATATGCACCCCAAGAATAATCAGTCTCCCCGATGATCATATTTTTTTTTCCTCAATTATTTTTTGCATTACTACAATTATTGCTGTTATTTTTATAGCACCAAGATGCTCAAATAAGCTGTATATAATTAAAGCTGCTCAGTCCTGCCCTCAAAGCCATATCAGGCTATGGCCCTAAAGTAAGGAGCTGCAAAGGGGACCTCTTCAAACAAATGCTTTTCTATTCCAGAAGCCAAAAGATAGTGGTTTTACTCTAGTGTGGTAGGGCAACAGTGGAAGCATGATCTCCAGTCTCCCTCTTCTGGGTGCTGCACTGTTCTCTTCCACCTCCAAAACTACCTGGGCCAGCCATGATGGGAAGGCAAGGTGTACAACAACTACAGCAAATACTACATGTGGAATGCATTGTTTTCTAGAGGTCTGGAAACAATGGCTTGTGCTGGACTACACATCAGACATTTAAAGCCTGAAATCCACTTGGTAGTAAACTTGGTTGATGGTCAGCACAGTTCATTCTTAACTATATATGAGCCTATTGTACTCACACTTTGATATTTAGATAATATATATTTTAGAAAAAGGTATGCATGTATGTATTATTACATTGTGCATTTTTTATTATATTTTTTTAAACAACGCCCCCAGAGGCTTGAAATATCGTAGTCATGCTGGATAGCATAAAGGAGTTAGTGATCTACTTTGTGGGAAGTATCAATTCATTGCTAACAGAACATATTGGCATTGCTAGTCAAAACCTCATAATACTTTTTAGAAATGTACAAGTAAGTAGATATGGCCCGCGCTGTGCAGATATTAGGAGTTTGAAGCCATTAAATTTTTTTTTATTTCTTATTAAGGCCATTTAAAAGAACAATTCTTCAGGTTCGGTTACAAAATCATCTTACCAGAGAATATTTTAGATGATTCTCACCTCATCTTCTGCATCCTGAAAAATAACAGAATATGAGTAGTAGTAATATACTATAACATACTAGCAATGCATTGTGGTGCAACACCATATCATAAAAGCACATGAGCACATGAAAAAGATAAAGCCTGTGTGGATACATTTATATCAGGTTTCCAGTCAAGTTTAAGGACAGAAGCAATTACATGTTGCTGTCCTGCAGAGGGCCTAGCAGGGAAGCAGTTGATCACAGTAGACAGTTCTGGATTTCTTTCTATTTCTGTGACAGTTAATCTTTTTGAAAATGTAAGTGCCATGATAAGTCCTGGTGGGTAGATTTCCGGCACATATGTTGAGTTTACAGATTTTCTTCCCGCCTGCTTTGTCATTTCCAATATGTTGATTATACCAGGAACATACATGTGTTTGAAATAAAAAATACATCACGTGGAAGGTGTATTGTTATAGTCTATACACTGTCCTGCTAGGCACAGAATGGAAGAGAATAGTGAAGGGAAAAAATGTATCGGTCCCACCAAAAATAATTGCAAGTTCTTTTAGGGGAGTGAGCTTGTACATAGAATATCTCTTTAGTTCAGAGAGTTTACAATAGATTACTATTTACTTGATACAGTGAGATTAAACTTTGCTAAAAAAAACCCAAAAAAACACACAGGACCCAAAAACAGAACTTGGACCAAAAGCATTAAAGACCAACATGCACTTGCTGTAGGTTGAAATAGATTATTCTACGTGTTTGGGAGTCTTGAGGGATGGACTATAGGTTGACTATGGCTTCTGTAATGTACTTTTGATGGATAATGGTAGTTGTCCATATGCATTGTAACCACAAGGGAAACATCCACACTTAAAAACAGGAGAATACGTTTAAAGGGTAGTTGCACTGTACCTTTATTACCTTTATTCAGGAGGAAGCAATGGCTTAGTTATGGTTGCAGGTATGCAGACACCATGGCGGTAAGGGATGGCCTCGAGATGACAAAGTGGCCTACTTCCCATCTTTCAATCTGATTTGTTTGAATCTCAATGACTGTGTATCAGAACATGCTGTACAGGATAAAAAAAAAACTAAACACAGTACCAGCTTTACCCAAATATACGTCATAATATAAGATGGGTATGCTCAGAGTGATGGCTGCGAGGGTCTATATATATCTCCTGTATGGAGATTCACTCAACTAACACATTTTGTCTGTGATGCAAAATGTATGACTCAACCCTAATATATTTTGAGATATACTTTGACAACAATACTATTACAAAAAGTAATATGCAAAAATACACAATGTTCACTCTATGAATTACAATTTCAGCTGTATGCAAATATGTGAAACTGAATAGCGAAATAAGATCCAAGGAACAATGGCTTTGTGTAATGTATTATGGCTTAAATGTAAATGAACAATTTGGTTTTTTATGCACTGGATTTTTCAGTCAATAACTTTTATTTGTACAGCATAGAAGATGCAGGGGCACATAAACTTTCCGGACGTCAATGTCTTCTTTCATTTCTATATTGTCCCAATAAACGCTATCCCTTTCAACTAAACATTTCATTATTCCTTGGACCAAAATGACTATATCTATATTACATTTTATGCCTTGAACACATTGTTGGCATTATAAAGTAGAGTTTCTGTAGATTAATGATTATGTCCATTACATGGTGACACATTTTCCAATGCTAAAGGTGTGTAATCCATTTAAATGGCACAAAGTGTTAGGGTAGCATTGCATGATTAGGGATCGTGAAGGGATACATTTTACTGGGATACTTCCTGATTAGTTATTTAGTTCTCTCCCATGGGGAGCAGATAGGAACAGGAGAAGGCTGGTTGGCACAGGAGTTCTGCCGTGGCATTAGATACTCTTCTGATTCCCAACATAAGCCCAAGTGGCTCTTTCATTAGCCTTAGTGAATTACTTAATGAAGTACTAGTGGCATCATGGTATAGAGACATTTTGCACTTTAAACTTCATTTTTAGTTTTCTGGGTCATGAATATATGTATAGAATATATTTTATTTAAACCTCTGGTTCTCATCCTTAAAATAGGATGGGTTGGTGTTGAAGAGCCTTGAAGGTAAGAAGGAGGATTTTGAAGACTATACTCAGGGGAGGGCTGGCAGCCTAAGGCCTGGGGGGCAAGTCTAGTCAACTGTATTACTATTTTGGCATAACTGTGGAATTAAATCTTGGATATTACATATTAATACCAGAACTCTGCATTTGATACTAGTCTAGTCAACTGGCCCATTGCACCATCAAAGCGGCTGCGAGCGACATTGAAAGTGGCCGTCGTGCGGCAGTCACTCCACTGGAGCCTAATGAAATTAAAGTGGCCGGCGTGCGCACACCGCATGCCTCAGCTCTTCATCACACCCCTTTTAAGACGTGGGAAGAGGAGCTGAGGCATGGCCATTGGGTCTGACTGCCGCACAATGCAGGGGCGTACCTAGAGTATTTGGTACCTGTGGCAGATCCTGTATGTGGCACCCCCCCCCGCACACATACACACTTTAAAACTGCAGAGTTTCTATGGTTAGGCAAACATTGACAGGGGTACAGCATAATTGTTATCATTATATACTAAGGGATTATGTGGTGCTGTCCTTCCGGTGCACTGAGCGTGGAAGACGGTGGGCGTGGCTTCAGTGTTGTGCATCAAGTCCCATCAAGTCCCGACGCACAGCCACAGTTGCCACGCGCATCGTTTCTGGAGACGTGCCGGCGTGGTGGCACCCCTCAGATGAGCGGCAGCCGGGGCGGACTGTCCCCCCGCCAGGTATGCTACTGGCACGACGGCCGCATTCAATCCTGCTCGCAGCCGCTTAGTTTTGAACTTTGCGGCTGCGTTGAATGCTCGTCTGCCCACCGGCCCCTGGCTATACTGCAGAAGTGAACATATTTATTGGGTTTGGGTAAAAAAGATGAAAAGTGGGCTTATCATCATTACAAATAAAAGGAATGGCCCAATAAGCGGGTATTCTGTTGATGATGCAATAACATTTCGAACAACACATCAAGACCCATTTTTATATACAATCTCCTCTATATTGTTATAATGGGAACCACCTCTCTGTATCAAGTATGTCTAATGAAGAACTAGTCCTTTGAAAATGTATTTCTGTATTTCTACATATTAACTAGCTTAATCCCTTTCCTTATCAACAATCCATTCTTCCTAATTTTTGCTTTTTTATTTTTTTCCACTGCAGTTACTCACACTTTCTTTTTGGAACTCTTTCTCTTTCTTAGCATCCCAACCTTTCCTCTCTATGAGGCACTCTCATTTTTCCTGCAATTTAAACCATTTTCGAGCCCTTCTCTTACTTGCACACATATCAGCATAATTGCAAAGAAGCTCATTTTGATGGCAAAATAAAACAGTGTTTTAAAAAGACAGGTGTCCTGGCACCAACATGTTCTAAGTCACATAAGCCTAACCCTGTATATTTGGGATATAGCTCACATTTTGTAACATATGGAGAAAGTTAAAAACTTGAAACTTTGTAATGTTTGCCTTAGACGTTTGTTTCAGACTTTAAGGATACTCATGAGGCCCAAACCTGTTCCATTTTATGCTTGGAACAGAGCTGCGTGTGCATAGAAAGCCGAAGTAACTTTCAGTTCTGGACGGTCTATCGGGCAAACCGGGCAAATGTGAGCATAAAGACGTAGCGTGCGGCCATGCGTATCCAGCCAATGGTCTTAAAGTGCCAGGGCTGCCTCGTCACCCCCAGTCCGGCCCTAATAAATGTTCAGACATATTTTGTAATGTCCCAATTATTAGCCAATATTACACCTAAATAAAGGTTTCCTAAGGCCTTCGCTGTCTTTTGTAGTCCGCATCTGTGCTGCATTCTGAAATTAGTATATTGATTACCTTTCAACATAAAAAAAGAAGGGAAGACAGGTGGATGATAGAAAAACTGTATGCTCCAAGCACACAAGAAAAGTAATGCTCGTTATGACAAATAAATGGCTGCTGAACATTTTAACAGTGTTTAAAGTTTATGACATGCCCTTCTATTTAACTGGTTTGACCACAGATCATAGAGTTCTCAGCATCTCCCCGATCCTTACTTTTCACTAGCTATCACTGAGAGTGGGAATATACAGCAAAAAAAAAAAAAAGGGGAACTTTTGTGTGTGACTAGGCCATCAAGGGGTTAAGCATTGCTGGGAAATAGAAAAGGGTGGGCAGTTGGAAACCCCAGCCACATTGGCAGCAGACAATCCTTTGTCCTGGAGCTGGCGCCTGACGCCTGCCTGATGGACAAAATACCTCTCCTCACCCAGGGACAAAAGAGCAGAATGAACCCGCACGCTGCTGCTCCCAATTAGGACGCCTCCCTGTCCCCCTCTGCCTCTCTGCCTCTCTGTATCTCGCTTTCCCCATCACGCTGGTCTCATTTAATGAAACGGCCATTGTCACAGCCTGTTATCTCCATATGAACAGTATGGGCCATCTGATCTCACACTTAAGGAGAGAAACTCGGCATTGTCCTCAGCAATCAATGTGTGATCAATAGACAAGAGGCCTGTGTGAAAGGTGGAAGCAAATTCATGCTAACTGCTCCACAAATAAGGCAGTCAATTTGTATTAACTCTCAGAGAAACACAGTTTACAGACATATTTCAAGTATCCTAGTTGAGGTCAAACACCACTCCACCTTTTTTCTTTAATAAGTAGGGAGTACTTTAATATCTTGCCTATAGGAAAGGGGATTTTGAGATTTCGATACTAAAACTAATTTTTTGACTTGAAATACATACTTTATATATGTTCACCTCTCCCTAGAAAAATTCCTTTTTTTTTTTCTTACTGTAAATACAGATTTAATATCAGTTCACCGTTCCTTTGCACCTTTTCTCTTGGTCGGGGGTTGATAGGAAAAGACCCATGGGCAACAAACTGACAACATAGTAACTTAAATCATAAAACTGGTCAGGACATAAACACTGACCAAAACACAAATTGCCTTAAAATACTTAAGTACAGTAGTGTTTGACCAGGCAACAAGATTTTTCTTGAGCATTTTAATCGTGTTTTGTAGAGAGGTCAGATAATTTTACCTTTCACTAGTAATTGCATTTGGTACCCTGTACTAGTAATTTTATTGAAAAACCTCTAAACTCTTCTAAACAACACGGATCTAATTTAAAATATATTACATTCTCACATGGCATAGCTGTTTGTTTACATAAGTATGGGTTATTACAAATCATTCATAATGAAAACAGGAATTTTGGCTTACGGCGTCCATTAGATGTGAAATAAACATCACATATGAAAAGGTGTGTAACCTCAAGCTGAACTTCAACATTAGTGAAAATATATCACAGGAGAAACGAAGAAGGGGATATAGCTCTTTATGCAATTATGTGCCTTCAGTAAACCAAAAGGAATTTGTTAAAAATGTTTCAATATTAAGGGAATTTACACTAATTTCTTCCAAAAATGTGTTTTTTTGATACAAGTCCACACAACTAACTTCAATTCAAAGCAATCTCCAAAAAGGGTGGTTGATGTCATAGTATGTGGGAAGAAGAGGAAGCGGATCTGTCTTTTATACATCTTCTCAAGTCCCTTGATCACATCACTGTAAATGTATATATCATTTTAATAGAGCTCTGGAAGCCTAGGTATCCGCTCAATCAAAGAGTGGTAATTGAAGAGGAGACCAGGCAGCTCAGTTAGAAAATAAGTCACAAACATGGGGCACTGAACTTGATATGTGGAAATACCGATTTGTTCATGTTCTTGCCTGTCTTAAAATGCACTCCTTCTATACTATTTTGGTATAACTGTGGAAATAAATCTTGGATATTACATATTGATACCAGAACTCTGCATTTGATACTCCACAAATTCAGTTTAACGTCCATTATGGGTGAAGATGTATTTCTGGTTGTTTAGTGGTGAAATATTCAAGTTGACTCTTTTGGGGTTCAGCCCTGCTTCTGTCATATTTACCCACAGTCCCAGATGTTTCCACTTACTGTTATATGGCTTGCAAAAAATAATGTTCGAATATATATATATATATATATATATATATATATATATATATATATATACTGTTAACTTTAGACACTCCAAAGAACAATCATTATATTCTCTTAAGACTAGAATAATGACGAGAAGTCTGTCCTTTTTACATGTATATCTGTCATCTGCAAGGAGTCCTTTATGCTACAGCTTTTTTTCTGTTTTTCTTTTTCTGGGCTAAATGTCTTGAACAAGAACCAGAGCTTCCTTTCTAGAACTCTAGAACATTTTCTCTGTATTGAAGGTTAGGGTTCACTTTTTTCCTTCCATTGTCCTGTTGGTCTGTTCCTTGATTACAGTAAACAATCTTGTGAATAATTTATCTTAGATTATAAAATAAAATAAAAAACTTTGTTAATAAGCAAGTAGATAACCTTTTTCACATTTAATATGCTTTTGAGCAATTTATGCCTTTATTGTTTTGTATGAAAAAGACTACAAAATAATGATTTTCTATTCAATACAGTTTTTCACTTTCAATTTTTTTTATAGATTTCCTTTTTACCAGGAGACAGAATAGAGGTTGTTCATTAAAAAAAACATTCTGTGTCCACAACATAGATTAGTCAAAAGATCTTTGTCATTCATTCGACATTTCTCTGTGGCTAATGCTAATATTTATATTTCGCTGTTTAAATTGTAGATAGGTATTCTTCGTTCACTTTTCAAAAAGATCAGTACTTTTTTAAGCCTATATCATGACATTTCTGTTTGAAAAGGGGTTCTATTTGGTGAAGTGTTAGCAGCTTTCTTTTCCTCTGTTTTCCTGTGTTTTACATGCCAAGTTGTGTTTGCAGAATCCAATTTTTTTGTTTTTCTATTTCTCAGGGAGACGTGTCACTACAAAATAAAGAGGCAAAGCCTCGCTGTGTAAGCAAACCTCCACTCCCCAAACAGCTAAATCAGATTTTACTATTGTTGCCCAATTACTAATCCAAAGGCAAGATCAATAGGTTGAGATGCTCAAAGATTTGTTAGGGATTCTTCTCTCTTTGAACTCAGCTTTGCTAATAACAATGGCATTTGAAAATGATTTAGGAGGTAATTTAACATGATCTGAAGAGGCCAATAGCTTTGCAATCAGCCGAAACTCAAGTCACTAGGAGTTTTTAGGATTATGGTGAATTATCGTGTCTAATGAGACCATAGAGCCGTAGAAGAGATAACACCAATATACAGCTCTCAAGTAACAGCTCCTTATTACTGCCAAACTCTATTCTAATAGAAAGTCCAAATATTAAAATTTGTATATAGGAGTGGTGATAATAAGTACCGATAAATAATGCAAAAGCAAATTAGCTGCATTATAAGAAATTACAATAAAAAATAGCACCTGTTAAATATTTAATAAGCAAATGCACATTGTGCTACTTCACCTTCTATTGTCACTCATATTTTTTCAGGGAAATTTGCTTTCGGAGAAAGAGAGTTGCAGAAACATTTCTCTTTCTCTGTGGTCATAAGTGATATTCTGACATCTTCCGCAAAAGGTCGGAGCCACAACGCACCTCATAGGGACAGCCTCTCCTTCTGTCCACCTATCAGGGAAGAGGGTGCGTGCGCTCCGCCCTTTGCCGAAAGTGCCTGGATAACAAAGCTGATACTGGGAGGAAGCAGATGAAGACAGGAGACAGAAGAACAGGAAGAGAAGCTACAGAAAAGAGGAAAGGGACATGGAAGAGAGATTGAGAGTGTGAGAGCAACAAAAGCAACTAATTTCAAAAGAAAATTTGGAGCTCTCTGTTTAGTTGGTCTCAAACTCGTTTTTGGACATTTGTACGAATTAACGAAATTGCCAATTGTTTTCACTCAGCTGGTGTTGCTGCAATAATTCTAACGAGCAGGTCCACATCCGGGAGATGTGAACTTTATTTGAATAAAGTTATTCTACTTTGATTTACTCATTTCCGTTCCTCCCGGATGTGCACTTGCTTGTTTGAATTGTTGAACTCTGATATCGGACTTGAAGTGAATCCCGAAGTGCTGTGGCACCCAGAGGAATGTTACATAGGCGCTTGAGGCGGCTGGAGCGTGGCCATTATTAGTGTGAGTTTGGAATTTGTGTTGCTGCAATGCCTCAACATTGAGGGATTCAATAACACCTAAATAAATGTAGGGCCTCCGTTAGACCGCTCCCAGGAGCAATCGTATTCACCATTTTGAAAGGCTATTTGCCTTTTAAATATGGCGGCTGAAGTGCCTTGATATAGAGGCATTTAGTAACACAAAAAAGTCAGGGGCTCTGCTTGATCACTTGTAGGAGTGTTTCAAAAACCACCTAACAAGATGACAGCACCCATTCAAAATCCTCCTTTGTACACTGAACTCCCCCAGCAGGTTGACTACAGGTGCTGCAGCCAACCATACAGGTCAGTGGATCCCAGCTCTCCCATGTGATAAGTAAAATAAAATGTAAAAAAAATGTAAAAAAATATAGAAACATAGTTTACAAAATAAATACCACTTTAAGGAAATGTAAATATAAAAAAGGCCCAAGTGATGTCACCATGCCATCATAAAGGGAACCATCCAGTTTAAAGAAAATATGAATAATTATTTTATGAGCCTAAAATTGATGCTGTATCTTTCCAGAAAACATGGCATAAAAGGAGTTAACATACCAGTATTTGAAATATCCCAGGGTGTCTAGTTTTCAAAAATATATGGTTTCATGGTGTAAATTGAATTGGCCAGTGTGACAGAATGAGCTGTCATACAGGAGCCCAAGGTGCTCAGAGATGGCTCCAGCCTGGCTGCCAAACAGGCAGGAACCCCATTGTTTAAACTAATCCCATTAACAGAATGGCTACCAGTGGGATATTCAGTAGCAAAAGGGGATTAAAGGTTGTGTTGTCTACATGTACCTGTTTATCAATGTTGATTTATGTTAATGAAGTTCTGTGGCTATATCAGTCTATGTTTTACAACAATAACCTAAACTGTTCATTCCTGCTGTACTTAACTCAAGGTAGTTGTGTCTACGTATTGGGTACACATAGCAGGGTTCCAAGGTGTGCATGCTGGCTGGTGCTGGAAGTGATTCCGGGGACGACAGGAGGATACATGTGGGTGATCTCTGGGAGTTACTACAGCTCTCTTGGTGAACCCGGTACATTGACGGCAGTGATGGGAACCTCCTTGCAAACGTCCCAGCCGAGTACCAGTGGGTATACCAGCAGCAAGCCAAAGATGGTCCCAGCACTACAGGATGTGTTGGTGCACAGCAGAGTCGCAAGTTACATAAATGCCTGGATGGAGGCTCTCAGAGGAGTGGACCAGGATATCCGGGGAATAGTCCTCCCATCCTCCAAGGAATGGTACGTGCTACAACTAGATTGGCGAATGCAGTACCTGGGAGAGCAGCCTCAAGAGGACTTGGTGGCTGAGTTGGAGAAGTTGCTTCCACTTGAAATGACTGTGGATTGTGGATACCGGGCCCTGTATTGGCAGGCCGTGCAGTGGTGTCCAGAGCTGAAGGATGACTACATGCCAGAGGGCGATGACTTTGGTGGCCCAGGATTGATAATGGGCTAGCAGGAAAAGGGATGTAATAAGAGAGATAGGCATATATAAAGATCACAAAAAGAATGGCATATTTGGGGGGGGGGCAGAGAGGCAACCTATGCTGTTAAAATACATGTTTTCCTGTTTATTAGGTAAAATACTGTTTTACCATTCAATTAATGTGCTATAAAGGCAAAAAAACTATTTATTTCAACACAGAGTTATTATAAAACAAGAGTCTTTCTTGGCTTGACTTCTACTTTATGTCACATTGACCACGGGCACGTGCCTACAGGATTCAATCCCAAGAAAAATAGAAACCTAGAACCTACCCCTGTTGATTACATAAATACAAATTAAGTACCATAATTTCATGTGGGAGCAGAACTCTAGACTCGATGTTACAAACTTTTGCTACATTCTACGTTTTTGTTATTTGAATGATGGGTTTTGGACACAATTTGCTTAACCCCTTAATGACAAAGCCCGTACTTGTACGGGCTCAAAATGCATTGTTTTCAGTGGGTTTAGGCACCGCCCATTGTCCTTAAGGGGGTTAATAACATTTGTGGGAACATGATTTTATGAGCAGTGAGTCAAATCAAACTTTTTTGGAGTTAGAAAATTAGACTTCTGTGATCGTTAACGCCTCCTGAGAACTTGACATTTAAATAATTACTTTAAGGTAAGGTTTTGGAATTCAACGGTGTATTCAATGTTGTTTTAATGCTTTTATTTAATTATTAAATGTTACATTGAGAATGTTAGACAGCACTCTGCCTCCAGAAAAGCCCTATGCCCCCCATAGAACCCCCACGACTTACCACTGCTTCTGATTCCCTGGTGTCTGGTGGGGGCAGCTGGTGGGGGGGGCAGCGGTGGAGGCCAGCGTTCATGTAATTAAAGCGGCCGGCGTTCATGCACCGCCCAACGGCCGTGCATGTCGGCCCCTTTAATTTCATTAGGTGCCGCAGGAGGCCGCTCGGAGCCGCTCAGCGGCTGTTTTGGTCTGCCAGCCGTCCAGCCCAATGGGAAATTTCCCGGTATCCCGGTGGACCAGTCCGACATTAAGTCTGCTGAGCATTGACATTGTCTCCTTGATCTGCTTACTTGTAGAATTCTACAAGGATGAGCACCTCCTTGTAAGTAGTCCATTTTGCATATGTCTATTAATAAGGTCAAAATATATTGCTAAAGGGTCAGTGAGTCAATGTGTAATAGCCTTCCTCAGTCATCATGCTTAGTATGTTAAACTGAGCAAATAAAACATACTTTGATTTAAAACCCTGTCCAAAAAGCAATTATGCCCTGTAGGCATGCCAACAGCCTACTAAGAAATGTTAGCAAACCAAAGAGGGGTATAGACACGATGATATGATAGTTGCACAATATACTTAGCACAAGAACATGTGTTTGTAAAAATAAATACATTCATGCTATTTTGTCTATTTATCGATTTATTTAAATTATTTAAAATTCATGATTTTTATATTCTGGAGATGACGTTTTATGTCTCAGGACTATGATTTTTTTTTGTTTGTGTTTCTTGGCTGTAAATATGCATTGCCTATGTAGAGTCTTTTTGCTTTTAATAATGGATGTATATTAACATGCACAAACTACATATAGATAATTGTCATGGTATATTCATGGTATACACTGTGAATATACAAGCTCTTTGGTATAATGATCCGGTGTGTCCGAACATGTCAGCCTGATAGAAATTATAAGCCCTGACATGCTTTTAGAACTCTTGACAACAGCTTCTTTTTAAGTTATTTGGGCATTGTACAAACAAAAAAATATCAAACAGAAAGACAGCTGGGATAAATCCCCAATATTTACCTTCACAAACACTAAATCCAGCTAGTGAATTTGTTAAAGAAACACAGAGCCCATCTTTGCACTTTTAAGAATGCTTTCTTCCCTTCTCTTGACACATGTTGTATCCTGGAGCCACATCACAAGAGGAGTAATGGTGGAAAGGTCCCACACCCTATTGAATAAATCCATGGTTTCTCAGGAAAATATGTAATTAATACAGGGGTCATAATCTCTCATTGTGTGCCAGAAAAAGCAAGAAGTAAGAACCTGCACTTTGCTGGGTTGTATAGATAGTGACATTAGTAGCAGAAAGAGGGAAGTGGTTATGCCACTTCACAGATCTTTGCTTAGACATCACCTAGAGTGTTGCATTGAGTTTTGAAGACCTCATCTCTAGAAGGATATTGATATGATGGAGGGAGTTGAGGAGAGCTACTAAAAAGGTGAATGGTTTGCGGGATAAAAAAATATCAAGAACATTTCCACACTCCCAAACCAACGTAGTTTGCATAGCGACTTAACAAGCTTAGAAAACTGGTGCACTGGGGAGCCGGAGGGGGCCATCTCCTTGCTCTATTCTTTGCTCCTGAATTCTACACACACTTCGAGACACTCTTTCTGTGCGATTTGGGAATCCATTTGTGATGCACGACTTTACGATGACGACCGGGAGAGAATTTTCACTTTCACACACAAAAGCTCCAGAGCAACTAAGACACAAGAGACAAATTATAAGCTCCTGGCGCATTGGTACCGCACGCCCCAGAAGCTGCACTTTATGTTTCCAAACACCTCTGATAGATGCTGGCAATGTGGTGGTGATGTGCGTACTATGTTGCATGTGTGGTGGGAATGCCCCGGGATATGTGGGTTCTGGAGAGAGGTCCACCAAGTAATCTCGGAGCTTTCTGACTCCCCTCCGCCTATGCTATTGCATCATACCTCACATCCTATCTCTCGTCATTTACTCGACGCGGCCAAGGGCCTCATTCTTTCAGGGATTGGAAGCTCCGAGTGGAGGAAATAAGGAGAATCGAAGATCTTTCTGTCTCCTCTATGCGACAGCGGGAGAATTATACAACAACTTGGTATCACTGGTTATCCTTTGTGTCCAGACACACCCTGTAGGCTATAATGCCTAACATGTCTCGACTGTGCCCTGGGATATGGGTCAGAGTTACGCCTGTGGATATGTACACTCTAAACTTGGCTCTGTACGATTCACTCAAATGTATTGATGATATTGAATGACTCATGGTCCACCCATGTTCTATGCTTACTCATTATGTACGAACTGTATCATGCATGAACGCGAATATCCCTCCCCTCCCACCCTACCTACCATTTTTCCTTCTGTATCGCCACCCTCCACGAAAAATGTTGAACATCACAAAAAACATTGGATTTTGAAAGAACAAATATCAGGAAAGCCTAAAGGATCTCAATATGTATTGTATGGAGGAGATTGAGGTGTGAAAGAATAATTTAAATGCATAAAGGGATTTAGTAAAATACAGGAGGAAAGCTTATTTCAAAGGGAGGAGAAATGCTAAAACAAGAGGTCATAATCTAAAACTAGAGGGTTCAAGTCTTAGATATAATGTAAGGAAGTTTTACTTTACTGAAAGGGTAATACACAAGTGGAGCAGCCACACGGATCTTACTGTACTGGCCATCATATTCTAGGTTTCTATGAGAGCCATGGGTCAGATTTCAGTCTGCTACGGGACACCTGTGTAGTATTCATATAATGCTAAGTGTCTGTGTGCTCTGGTAGCTTAGAAATATTGCTTACATGTAAGCACCATAGTATTCAATTGGAACTTGAGATTTTCAAGTATTTATCAAATGTTACACTGATGACCAACATCATCAATGTCATATTGGATAAAAACAGACACAGGGAAACAAACTCAAAATAAACCAAAAAGAAGCAGCTTCATTCTGCAGTGCTGTACAGTGGGGAAACAGGATACATCACTAACAAGTGTTAAGACACCTTTTTCATCTTGTGCCCCCAAATATTGCTTAATAGAAGCAGAAATATGTTTAATAAAAGCAGAAGAATGTTTGCATTTTTAACAGTTTGGGGTAAATCTATCACCAAAAGCTCCCCAACAATCAAAATGTAATATTTCTGTTTACATTTCTTAAATTTTTTTTTGTTGCTATTATAATAATATTAGTCCTTTTAATATGATAATTTCAATCCTTTTTCAACCTACCCGTTATGGTACTCATTAATGAGTGACATTTTGGCCATGTCTTCTTGCTACCATATTTCTTAGAAACAAGAAAGAAATTAAGGTATTAAAAAAATAATAATTGATTAAGCAGATTTAAATTTAGCAATAAAGACTTTTTATAGTTACACAATAAAAGTAATTTTCAGATGACTGTGACTTTTTGTCGCTCATTTAAATTAAAACTGACAATAAGGGAAGCCATATTGATTCTGAAATTTTATTAAATATGCACACACAACAAATATATATAAACACATGATTAATTTATACCATTTTAGAAAATAATTTGCCAGGATCCTGAATTTGCTACAGTAAACATATAGTTATTTACTTATGTCTTCATATAAAAAATTTAATACAAGTTTAAATATATAACTGTATTCTCAAATTATAGTTTTTTAAAATTTTAAATTAATTTTAATATGAAAATGGTCAAAAATCCCAGATAATTTTGTACCATTTTAATAAACTCCATTTTAATAAACTCCATTTTAAACTATTTACCGGGGCAAACTTAAAAAAATAAGTCTTGACTTCCCATTTTCTCATTCTTATGCACATTAAGCAAGAATTGTAATTTTTATTATTTTTTTTATTATGCTTTTGCACATTAGATTATATTGTGTATGTACAAATATATATTTAGCTATATATTATATATATATATATTATATATATATATATATTATATATGGAAATATTGGGATATATTGGGAAATGGTCTGAGATTTTTACATTAACTCCAGTTATCTATTTTTAATGTACATTCTCATTATCTGTGAAACATATGGACAGCAATAGTAAATAATGGTGTCAAGGCTTAATTGCTGAGAAAAGTTATAGATAAAAAAAAATGCTTTATATATAATATCAATAATGGAATTATTTCCCCAGGCTACACTTTATTATAATTATTTTAAAGTTATCCATTTTAAAAATGTACTATAGTCATGAAAAAAATTACATTTCACAAATTGCAATGGAATATCTATTCTAACCAGTGGGACAACCTGTTATGTGACATTTGCTTTAATTTGCTTATTTATAAAAAGTGTGACTGATTCATTATTCATTATATCACCACATTGTAATATGAGTGTAGTTTTTGGGAACATATAGGCTTTCTTTTGTATTTTTAAAATGGTCAATGTAGCGAATAAACTCCAGCATTGTTCTTAATCCTGTGATCCTTCACATGACTGGAACAATACAACGGCATTGCATTCAGAGCCTAATCTGTTTTCCTAGTTAGCCGTTTGGCCACTAGATGTCGCTCTTTGACAAATCCCAATTTTTAAATGTTCAGACAAATGGAAAAAAGTAGAAATGCAATGTTTTGCAAAGACTTAGAGTGTCCTCGTTAATTTTAATGAGAGCTACATTGGCATGATTCTTTGGTTCTTTGTTTTTTTATTGTAGTATTTAATTTACAACACAGGGTAGGCCAATATTAAATAAGAAAGATGGGTCATGGATTTTCTTGGTAATTGTTATATACTTTTTGGAGCAATTAAGAGCTTATGTAATAATAAAAACGTTTTTGTTCTTTATTTCTGAATTTTCACAGCATAAGGAGGAACATTATGCTTGTAAGACTACGTCTGGTTTATCGGGAAAAAAGTTATAAGAAGATTAAGAGCAGTTCCATATCTGTATATGTTCTGGAGTATAGATATTTAAAATGACTGTTTGTCTGAGTAGATTGTAAGCTCGCAAGAGCAGGGCCCTCTTCTCCATTTGCCCCGGTTTGTGATTTTAAATGTATCCTACCATCTCTGATTGTAAAGTGCTGTGGAATCTATTGGCGCTATATTAATAAATCTAAGGTGAGTAATCTGGTGTGAAACCCAACATTTCAATCAGCTTAATTCATTTTTGCTTCAAGTTGTATTTAAGTTTCAGTATTTTTATATAAAATGCTTTAGGTAATGTCAAATTATATTCCTGGATTTGTTTTTAATTTATTAAAACAACTAGGTCATCATAATAAAGTATTATTATTGCTATCACACTAAAAAAATCAGGGTTTTAACAGTGGCCCCTGGTGCTAAAGTGGTGAACAGAACACAATTTTCTCTGGTCAGACCTCATCTGTATTGCATACAGTCCTAGAGACCCCATCTCCAGAAGGGTATTGACACACTGGAGAGAGTTCAGAGGAGGGCTACAAAAATGGTAAGTAGTTTGGGTGATAGAAATTATAAGGGAAAATAAATATGTATAGATTGGAGGAAAAGAGAGAGGAGATGCAATAGAAACATTTAAATACTTAAAAGGGATTTAAAAAAGTACAGGGGGCAAACTTATTTAAAAGGAGTCACAATGTTAGAACAAGATGTCATAGATTAAAACTAGAAGGTCATTGTCTTAGAGGTGATGTAAGGAAGTTCTACTTTACAGAAAGGCTGGTAGAAAAATGGAACAAACTCCCAGCGAGGTTGGTGGATGCTGATACAGTGGGGGGATTCAAACAGGCATGGGATACACAAAAATCTGTCCTCACTATAGGACCAGATCAAGGACTGATGGGTTACATTAGGAGAAATGGGCAGACTAGATGAGCCAAATGGTTCTTATCTGCCTTCAAATTATATGTTTTTGTGTTATATCCCCTTGGTGCAAAATAAAGAAGCAGTGGCTCAGCACTCAAATGGTAAGGTGAGTTTATTTCACACAGGCAACATTTCGACACACAGGTCTTTCTCAAAACAGAAATAACTGTGTGTCCAACCTTTTTTCGGCGTATGACATTCCCTTGGTGGTGAAAATGGGAAAACCTAAATTTTAACTTCAAGTATTATGGGTTAGAACAACACTATCCTCATTAAATAAACACAGGAGTAATGTAGAGAGATGGTGAATATGATACAAATAATTCATAAATGGATTCCCCAAAACACAGGAGGAAAGTCTATTTCCAAGTTTCCAAGTATACTAATAACTAGAGGGGCATGGGGCTTGGATGTAATGTAAAGAGTGGAAGACACTGAGTGCCTAGTGCCTTGTATTGGACAAACAATAAAAATGGGCTTGAGCATTTTATTTGCTGTTCTGGAGGGAACCAATTTTAGTTGTTTAATGGATGACAGCATGTTTGGCATTGTCTGCCCAATGGACTGTTCAGGGTAATATAAAAGAGGTGACATATTGGCAGGCAATTCTGTCAGGATGTGAACTCCGGGATGCAATCACATGGCTATTCCTGGAAACTTGTGAGGCTCCCGCTACCACAAGCCTACCCTTGCGGGATGGGGCCAGGACTGCCCGCTGACATCTCAGGAAACACCCCCATTTAAGGGGGAAATCTGCGAGCATTGGGGAGTGTTTACCATTTGTGCCATTAACGTACTGGACAATAAGCATACCTGGGAACTCTCTGGGTTTTGCCTGGGAACTCTTGGTGAAGCGCCATTTCTAAGGGTCACTGACAGAAATATCTGGGTCACAGGAAGAGCATTTAGTCATGCCTCACTCCTCGCCCATGGCCATTTAACCATCCCACCACCTTTAACTATAAAGTGGTTGGGGCTAACATTGTCGGTCCAGTCCACCAACGATGCTAGCCCTGCCTATCGATGATGTCAGTCCCACCCACCACCGTCATTGCCCTATTGTAACAGTAAAGTCGGACAGACAATGATGTAGGTTATGTACACACCTGGGAACTCTTTTTGCTCCAGCAGGATGGGGGTAGTGAAACCTGCTGATGTCAGTGGGCGATGCTACTGACATTGGGAAACATACGTGTTTTTGGATGGAAAGCGGGTGAGAAGTGGGCCGTGCTGCAATGCTGCTCCTGAGTTTCCCTGCAGTTACCCGGACACAGAATGTATTGAAAAAAATTATTTATCTCACTTTGTTTCAGTAAACCTTTATTTGGACGCTGCCATATCAGTCGTGTGATATTTTGGGTGACTTTTCCCCGTTCATAAATCAAACCAAAGTTGATTCTTTATGTCAATGCTAAATCATGTTTCTCCATAGACCTTCTATGAGACAATCAATTGTGTCCCACAGACAGTATGTTAAGGTGTTTGGGTGTTTAGACTGATCTAAGATAACAGAGCTAGAACACTTTTCACAACTAATTTTAATTGACAAACATTAATAATCATTTGAAAGATATTTATTGGGTGTTATTGGGTACTTTATCTGTTTTGGCCATTTATCACATCAAACCATTTGCCCCATGTGCCCAATGACCAGGCCAAGCCTATTTGTTGCCATATTGTTATACTCATTTCATCCTGTCAACCCATTTAGTTCTCTGTCATGAAGCTGTGTAAACACCATGCTAAAATTCCAATGTATAGTGTAGTCAATATATCAGATGTTAAAGGATGCCTCTGGAGTTGTCCACCAAGGAAAAAAATAATTGAATCTAATGAAGCTCCAAAGTGAACATCTAACTTTAGAGTATAAGAAAGAAGGACAAAAAAAAATAAGAAGAAAGAGACAAGATGGGGAGTCATCACTAAATTGCAGAGCTATGTATGATTAGTGAATCCTTATGAATATTTCCCAGCCTTGTGACAAATACATGGTGCAATACTAACAATTATTTGTCCACAAATCATTAATGAATGGTGTCTAGCAACATATTACTTCTATGTTGGCATTGACTCCTTTCTTGTTAATTGTACTGATTATTGTACTGAATTTTTTAACAGTGTTAAACAGGAAAAATAACTTTTTTCGGTATTTCGAGAAAAATGTTATAATTGTGATTCATATATTTTTTTTCTCATAGTTGTTTTACTATTACCTATTTGCATCATGCTTAAAGGAGATTATGGTTTGTCGATCTACGTTAATAACTATGAATGAGAAGAGGAAGTTTAGGGATACAAAGAGGCCACAAAAACCCAATGAAATTTGTTAGTTTTGTGCAGTGTTGCCTTGGGGTCCAGTTTCTATTCTTTGAAGCTGAGAAACCTTTTAATATAGACCCCTAGTTGCAACACTTTCATTAATTAATTTAAATTATTTGCAACTGTACCAGTGCACGTGTAAGATATTTAAGTTCATGCAAACTGTAAAAGTTTGGGCTTTGCTAAACATATACGTATATCTTATAAAATATTGTCCCCTGATACACATATATTAAATCTTAATCAAAACCCAGAAATTATGTGAAATTATAGGTTTTCTAGGTTATTCCAAAACACCATTATGTATCAATATGATCAAGTCTACTAATCCAATTTTCCAGCATATGTAATTAGATCCTTTCAAATAATGGATTTCTATCAGATTTTAGCAGTGCACTGCATTATATGCAGATTTTTAAGGAATTATGCCAATCTTTTATACAGATGTTTCTTTGTAGATTTTGCTCCCGTTTACTAATTGCTGAGGGTGTTACGTCCTCTTTTCTTAGTTTAATTAAGTTGACGCATTTAGATACAAGATTTTCATAGTCATTGTGCTTTAGTAATGTTTCCAATGAAGCAATCGGCTCTGGTAAGTTTTTCCAAACTGGAGATTTCAATAAAAAATGTTGACTCTAATAAAATAAAAAATGATCCTAGGCAGGTTGAATTCTATCTCCTGTCTGGGGAATGGTTTAAAATAAGAGCCAACTAATTAATCTGATATTTTACCTATGGGATTCTTAATCTATAAAGATAAATCCAAATTTTCTATAAAATCCATTATAATCTTGATGTACTAATTTAGTTTTTTTTTAACATATTTTCTCTTTAAGGGATGTAATAAAAATATAGGGCCAATACAAACTTGGTATAGGGAACAACACATATATATGAGTATATGCGTCAAAAATAGGCAGAGTCACTTAGATGCAAACAAAGGTAAAAGATTTAATACAAACAAAAATGGAAGAAGAATATAAAAAGTAGATAACAAAAATAATACAAAATAAGTCTTACAAAACCTAGGAGAGGAATTTAGTTGATGGCATCTGTCCTATCCATTCCTGAGGATGGAGGGAGGGAGTGTTCGGGACGTGAAGAGTCCGTGGATGGCAAGTACATCTTCCTTCAACCTCTACCATGCCTTTCTCATGTCTTACAAATGCCTTGCTTATATGTGGTTTGGATAACGATTTCAGTCTATTTTTCTTCACCTGATTGAGTGTTCAAACATGCTTACTAAGGTCTTTACATGTCTAAACCCTATTTTAGGTGATCACTGTAAGCATATTGTAAAGCCCTTTTATAGTCACAGTTATACCATATACAAGTTACTATCCTATCTATAGAATGCCTGTTCAGCAAATCCTTCATTCCATACTTAAGGTCAAGGAAACCCTTTTCCCTATTATTGAAGCTCATTAATATATCTTAATGATCATTTATTTATGACCAATGGTTACATATCTTTGACTATTGCCTATACCAATAATTACATGTGGTGCTTTATATTATTGGGGTTAGAAGAGATGTTAAATGTGTTAGAATCTTTTACAAGGGAATACCATAAATGCAGAATATGCTTCAAGAGCAAGCTATCTAGGTTATTAATATGCTGAGGAATATTTTTATTAATAGTCCAAAATATAGAGGGCAGATTTTTCTGGGGGTTTAATTTTCCCTGTTCTAGTGTTAAACCAACCTTCTGACATAAACTTAGTATTCAGAGTATAAGCCAACAAATTGGCTTGTTGATAGTCTTCATAGCCCTGAGCATGTTTCTTTTTACCAGACCATATAAATCTAGAAAATCACGTTTGTAACCAACTTGGTGGGGCACTCATGGGGATCATTGTGAACAGATATGTCCATTTTGGGAGAATATATGATTTACTGTGCTAATTTTGCCCTACCAAGAAATTTCAAGATTTTTTCCATACTTCAAAATTTCTAAGGGAATCTTGAATTCAGGTTTTTTTTTTAATTTGATCTAATAGTTATTGCCAAGGCTTCACTGTTATATTTCAGACAGCTAGTCTAACATAGATTTTTTTGCAATACTTTTCAAACCCAACAAACCCGTCAACAGAATTGTATATTATATTAAAAAATATATCATATCTAAAAAATTTTTTTAATTGTATCAGAATAGAAATATATTTATTATAGTCTTTATTTAAAACTTATTTAATTTAAACTTAAAGGGCCAATTGCTAATAAATTCCAAGGGAATTATTAAATTCAGATGGCCTAAAAAAAATCTCAATAGTATAATTGTTTTCACACTTAGAATTGTACTCGCAAACATAGAGGATTCATAAATGCTCTCTTATTATTAGTATTCAGCACCATTAAGGAATCTTTTCTTCTTTTATTTTCTATTGAAATCATACTCCATAGTAATTCTTTGCAGTTATGCCATTTTGAAGGGCAGATTAATGACTGTTTTATCAGCATATAATAGTATATCAGGCTTACAGGATGCATTTAGGAAGGGGTGCCCCTGACAGCCTAAATTTGAGCAAAATGGAATCTTTCAGCTGATGAGTCACAGATTATACTTTCCAGATTCTGTTTTTTATTAAAGTAAAAATGAAGGATACTTCCATGGAGCCAGGCTTTGGATAAAGGAAATGTAAATCTTACATTTCTCAGTAAAACTACTATATTGGAAAGTTATGCATATGGCTAAGGTTTTATTGCCTTGTAGTATATAACACCATCAACTTTATTTTATCAGCTTCAATACTAGAATGATTTTGAGGCATACAATTTTGGATGGTCTGGAAAGCTATCCCAGATTTAGGAAAATATATAAGGAAATATTGTTTGATAGAATAATTCAGACCTTAAAACACAAAAGAGTGAATGAATGAATGAATGAATGAATGAATGCCAGCTCAGAAGAGTCCTTACACTGTTACAGAGGACAAATCTCCATCATATTACACTAATCTGGGTAGTCTAGAACTGAAAAGCAAGGAAAAAATGGGCTTCATCAGTGAGGTATGGTTAGTCCCTTTAGACACAGTGAGCAAATATTTCTCACCTTTACACTTCAGGACAACCCCCAAGATATTCACAAAAATAAAAATGCAAGCAGAAAAGGGTGGCACATGCTAAAATTTGCAAAAAAACCCCAAACCCTTCTAAAATAAAAGAAAGGTATTCTTTTTCTTCTTATATGTAAAATTAATTTGATGTGCATAGAATATATAATCATTTTAACTTGGCATTCAAGACTTGATATCTAGATATCCCTTGGTACATGAGGCCAATGGTGCCCCCCACCTCAATGCTTAAAAAGAAACCTGAAAAGGGTTTGTTGGATGTGGATAGACAGAAAAAGAGGAGAAGGAACATAGAAAATGATTGATTTTAAACTTCACCCCTGTCACCTCCTTTATCACTAAAAAGGGTATTTTAGTTTGTATTTTAGAAAATAGCTATGGCAGTTATTTGTAATTGAGATTCCAGGATTATACTAACACTGAACAAATGAATCGCACATCCAGCGAATACCATTTGGAAAAAAAAATCTAAGATATAAATATTGGGGAATCCAACACGCTATATGGCCAAACACTGCTTAGTCCGCTACTATGTCAAACAAGTCCTATCTCGTTTATGAGTATATAATAACACTGCTAAAGTCAATTTGTGTACAAATGACTCCTGCATACTTCCAAAATGCTATACTATGTTCTTCGTTTGAGGTAAAAAATTAAATTACTTACAGCATTAAATATTATTTCTTCAAATTGATATTACTACACAAGGGTGTGTTAGTGTAATTTACATATTGTGACCCATTGAAGCTCCTGTGTACACCCTTTTTTTTGTAATAAAACTTAAAAGTGCCAGGGCTGGTTAGTCATCCCCAGTTCTGCCCTAGTTCATATGGGATGTATGTTTTCTAAGGACTTGTATGACTAGTGGACAGGGGATGAGAGACAAGACATTAAATAAGGTGGTTGTGCATATTTGTAGTAGAATGGACAAAATGTTGTTAAGTAGAAGGGTGTGAGATCTATTGATAAATTCTGCTGGACGTTGTGACATGAGTATTGTTGACAACTTTAAAGAACAGACGTAAAAACTGAATTCTCACCTGGAATCTTTTGGAAACCAATGCAAGTAGTTCCGTAGCAGGGTAGCTAATGTGAAGTGTCTCAGTTTACACCCAAGAGTCCCTAGGCACAAATACGAGCCTGACACCCGACCATGCTCGCCTTGAAGTTACAGAGCCAACCTGTTTAAGGTTATGTGAGCACTGTCTGTGAAACCGTGGAAAGAACATACAATAGTTGGGGGCAAGTGTTGGATAAGGGGTATCCCTTCTTGAGGAGGGCCAAAAATTAGAAGAAGGCAATACTTATCACTTTTATCCTCTCCCCTCCCTCCTCTGTAAAAATGCTGAGTTGTCTTACGCGGTGTAATTTAATAAATGCAGTAGATGAGCTTGGGCGCTTTCGAGTGAAAAAGCACCACTCTTTCTTTACGTCGTTATTGTGTGTGTTTGTGGTATGCAACTTGGTGTTGTTGGAAGGGGTAATACATACTGACAGATATTTGCGTGAAGTTGTCTGCCATAAAAAGGTGCTGAAGGTGTTTTACAAGCTGTGAAGATTGCCACGGTTGTTTTTTTTTCTTTTTATAACGCTTCCTGTTTCCAAGATTTTTAATTCTGCAACGCAGCTTTATATATAACGTGGACTATATAAGCCTGGAAGTAAATATTTTCAAACGACATCCATTAGATCTGTGCAGGACTTCGTAATAATCAATCACATTTGTATTTTCTCCATCTATTGTGCGTTAGACGATGTTATACAAAACGCGATCGAAACAAAATAATTCTATACACTAGTTTCTGTGGTGTATACTCCGCAATATTCTAGATCTATCACTCTCTAGGGAAAAATAATTTGCAATAATCCTCACTTTAAGAGGAACGGTGCTAAGTGTAGTAGATGGGCAAGGTTCAGGACACAGACACCCCTATAATGTCTTCTTGTGCTGCTGTATGATGTTATTAATCCCTTAAGTATGAAGGCTGTCTTACCGGTATGAGGGGGCAAGCATTTTAAGTACTTTTACAATGTCTCTGTTCAACTGTAATTTCATTCTTTAGCGCTTATTTTACCCACACCTATTTTTCCAACACGGCAGGGCTTACTTTGAAATAAAATATGAATGCAAATGATAAAATATATATTAGGAGTAAAATATAGAAGAGCAGAAGGGGATTAAACAACAACAAAAAATATCTCCATAGTAACAAGAAAAGAAATCTGGAGCACAAGCCTGAGCCTCAGTCAAAATAAATGGATGCTGTCATAAATAATTTGCGCTCTTTAACTTCAAGACATCACAAATAGGGGAAACCAGAAAATACCTTACATGTTTCATGCCCACGGACGCTTAATCATTAACATTATTTGTTTTGATTTTCCTAGGTATTTTAACCCGTCCTGGACTTTTAGCGATATAGTAAATATTAGATGGTAGACATTTGGCTTTGGTTTGCTGGGACTGTAGCCTTAATAGCTCACATACTGTAGATTCTATTGCCTAATTTCCACCACAACACATGTGTTTGAAAAGCAAATAATCCAGGATGTTTCAAAAGGGTACTTGTAGCACAGGAATGTGGCTAAAAACGGTGTATTTGTGTGTACGCTGAACTTTGCAATTTACTTTGGATTTGTTTCATATGACAGGTGTTAATGCCAAAAAACATGGATTCATATTCAGGAATATTTCTCTAATACTATGTATTGGTCTCATGTTTTAAATTGTAAAAATGCTTCCTCACACACTGGCCTTATGTTTTTTTTAGTATTCTTGGATAGTGAAATGGTCTCCAAAAAGTTTCTGTATTTATTATATCTGTTTGGTATGCTATGGGGTCTTTAGAGACTTATTTATTTATTATTTTTAAATTATTATTATATATATATATATATATATATATATATATATATATATATATACATCTCCCAGTCACTGGAGGTTGCAATATATTTAGATTCTGTTACATCACTGTTAAACATTGTCATTGTCTGCTGATGTAACAGACAATATAAAAATGCCAACACTAACACAAGTTAAACATATTGGTGCAGAAGGAGAAGGTGGTTTATGACAAATTATAGAAAATGAAGCTCTGCAAGTCTCCAATAATAATCATAATGCGTTGACCATCACAAAGATGTGGTACAGCTAATCAATTATCATACATAACAAGTATACATGTATCTGATACATATATCTAAACCAGACCTAGAAGATTACCTAGGTCGTGATTTTATTAATTTTCACCTTACATAAGAAATTTTCCCGTAGCCGATCATACAAGATATAAGTGAATATAGGAAATAAATGACATTGCTATTTTCCATTATAAAATGGATTCTTCATATGTTTGTGTGCGCCTGGGTATGTTTTTGTGTGCAACTGGGTATGTGTGTGTGTGTAACTGGGTATATTTGTGCATGTTTAGTGTGTAAACATGTCTTTGGGTATGTTAGCATGCGTGTCAATGTATGTTAGCTTTTGTGTCTGAGTATGTAAGTTAAAGTGTGCGTGTGGGTATGTTAGTGTGTGTGTGGGTATGTTAGTGTGTGAACATGTGTCTTTGGGTATGTAGAGTGTGTGTGTCTGGGTATGTTAGGATGTGTTATTGGGTATGTTAGTGAAAGTGTGTTTCTGGGTATGTAAGTGACAGTGTGTGTCTGGTTATGTTAGTATGTGTGTGCTATAGGAGGTGCTATACTTATCAGTTCTTGTCTTGCAGCTCCACATTTCCCTCCTACACGGCCTCTATGGCACCAGGGCACTGTACTAACCCTTCATTCTTTTAGAGGCTTTTCCTCTATAGCTTTTTCAGAAAAGACTTCCATTATTCTTGAAGGAAGTGTTCTTCACTTTGCACAAATTAATAACGGTGTTGATATGCACCTGAGACCTGTATTTTGTGGATTTGTGGGTCTGAAAAATAATAAATAGGTTTATCCACATCTTTTTTTGTAAACAACTGTCAACACCACTGAGATGGTATGACATATGTTCTCCATGATAATGGGATCTTACCAGCAATTGATTTTGAAGGACTTTTTCATATAGCTAATAATTAAAAGTGTCATACTTGTAAACTGAGTGGTCCCAAAAATCCATATGAAAAAGTACAATTTCAACTTGATCACAATAGGAGAGTCGAACCACTCTCACATTGAAACCTTTAGACCATACAAGGCTGTTTAAACACAATAGCGTCTTATCCCATGCAAGAAAAATATTATTTCATTTTGATAACCAACTTAATTCAACTGTAAGGAGAGAAAGAAGAAAGTCAGTTGTGTGTACTGCAGATACTGAAAGTTTTTACTCAGAGGGTAGGTTGGTATACATATGTAGACCATGCAAGTCAATGTGTATATATCTATATATATACAGTACATGCCTGGGAGCTAAATGGGAGCTAAATCTCTGGGTCACGAGAGTGCCGTTTAGATATACCCACTCCCCTCCCTATTCCTCTTCTTCCTTGAAAATTAGTTTTAGCCTGCATACTAGACTTGTGCATTGGTATTCGGGCGAACATGAAAACGAACACAAAGGGTGCGTTTTCGTTGTTCAGACCAAATACCGAACATACGAACATAGCGGCGGCAAAACGTATATGATACGTATACTTCGTGGAATGGGGAGACCATGATCTCCCTAGGCCAAGTTGCGCCATCAGGAGTTAAAGGGGCGTGCAAGCGACTCTATTGGTCGCCTGCAAGCGACCAATAGACTCACTCGCACGGCCCTTTAACTCCTGACGGCTCAATCAATTGGGGAAACAATTGGTAAGATGGTTTAACCTAAAATAATGACTAACAATAATGACTAACTATGAAAATATTAAAACATATGGATTTGAACTTGCTCTCTATGTTCCTTTGAATATACACAATAACCTACAATTTTAGTCATGTTGTTCAGCAATTGAATTATCCATTCAACTATTTTAACATCCAAGCATTATAATTTATTTACACGTTTTCTATGAGGGACAATGTCAGATGCCTTACTGAAATTTAGATTTAGGCAATGGCTACTGCTCCTCCTTGGACTAATTTTTTAGTTGCCCAGTCAAAAATTTGAAGTTAATTTGACAAGATCTCTCTTCAGTAAACACATGCAGCTTCTGATCCTGCAACTCATCTACATTCACATATTTAACAATCCTTTCATTTAGCATGGTTTCCATTATTCTCCCAACTACTGACATAAGTCTCACTGGTCTGTAGTTGGCCGAATTTTTCTTGCTACATTTTTTGTGAACTGGTACTACAATTACCAACTTCCAAAACCTTGTCAACAACCATTTGTTAAATAAGTCTGCTAAACGTTTTGCCAGGACACTCCAAAGTTCTTTTAATAACTTTGAGTGTATCCTATCAGGTCTCATGGATTTTCTTATTTTTACTGTGCACAGTTCAGTTAGGACTTCTTCCTACTTCTGTAAACACACATACTTTCCATGTTTCCATGTTTCTTCTTCCTAACTGCAGTCCCTTCTCTTTACTTTCTTCTGTAAAAACTAAACATATGAATTATTTAAGTCAATCAGATCTTTATTCTGATTTATATAGATTCCTTCATTTGTCTTTAATGCTGCATACCTAAAATTGTTTCATAAACCTTTTTTGTTAACCAAGCAATTTTCTTCTCCGCGCGTGTTTTGGAGCATCTAATAATGTGTTTTTCACCCATTAAGCTTAGCTTTATATTTGCTCTTTCTCATTTTGCAGAATGAACATCCTATATGCTCTGCACAAACCCAGCCTCCTGTATTTTCTGTGCAAATACAGCCTCCTGTATGTCCTGCCCAAACCTAACCTCCTATTTGTCCTATACAGACCCAGTTCTCGCTGTGATTTGCATAGACATATATTCCTGTATGCTCTGGAAAAAAAACCCAGCCTTCTTGATGTTTTTGCAGAGCTGGACACATTATACAGTCTCCAAGATAATGTCTCTCCTACAATTATGTTTCTGATGTACTTATTGGCTGGCTGTTTTTTCTCACTGGCAGCCAATTGTGAGGATTGCTTAAGGCTATGTCCACAACTAATCGCCAACACTAAACCCCAAATAAGACACACAACAGCAAATTTGGAACAAGAGCATTGGCAGCAGTCATGTCCTCTTTGCCCATGAGTCCTGGAGGATATTTTTATTATTTGCGGCTTTGCAGCTTTTTCACTACGCAGCATCTTTGGCAGCATCTTTGGATTTTAAATGTCCATACAGCAGGGGCCTCCTCTGCCATCAACCAATGAAGTACACCTATACTTCATTGGTTGATGTCAGACGAGTCTTCTGCTGGCGACCAATAGAGTCACATGTACAGACTCTTAAAATCCTGGTGCCGCAACTTGGCTGGCAGAGACCACTAGTCTCCCTGCTCCAACAGTTGAAGGTCCGTACAAGCGACTTTATTGGTTGTTCGTATGGACTTTTAACTGTTGAAGCAGGGAGACCAGTGGTCTCTGCCGGCCAAGTTTAACGGGAGCGAAAATCAGTAGGTTCGCCGTCAGGAATTAAAAAGGCTGTGCAAGTGAGCCTATTGGTCGCCTGCAGGGTCCTCCTCTGGCATGAATCAATTGGTTGATGCCAGAAGAGGACTCTGCAGGCGGCCAATAGAGTTGTTTGCACGGCCCCTTAATTTCTCAAGGTGAACCTATGGATTTCTGCTTCCGTCAACCCCTGTTATGGTGCTTAGATAAGGTAGGCTAGATGGGGAAGGGACCAGTGCAATTAGTAGACAAAGACGAACACGAAAATTCTTTGTGTTGTGTGTCTTCGTCTACTTTTTGCCGCCACCATGTTCGTATGTTTGGTATTCAGGCTGAACAACGAAAACGCACCCTTCGTGTTCGTTTACATGTTTGCCTGTATCCAAATGCACAACTAAGAAATGAAATGATCAGTTGAGTTTAAGGTTAGCTCAACTTTCCAGATTTGGCTTCAATCGTGCTAACTTGTAAGTTGTTCATGAGGATAAGTACCCTAAGAATCCCTAAGAAACCTGAATTTTGCAGACAGATTTGCATTGAAAAACGGGTGCAGAAACACTTATTAGAGAACTCCCACAAAAGAGGAGAGTCACGGGGGCAGCCTCTCCAGTATTTCTCCAATCAGGAAAGACAGACAGCACAAGAAGAAAGAAGACAGAACAAGAAGATACAAAAGAAAAGATACAAAAGAGCCACATGAATGGGAACAAGGGCACGGAAGCAGTCTACGCACAAATATCTAAACCCCAATTATAGGCCGCACCCCTAGGTTTTTCTAAATAGAGAGAGGGGGTGTGATAGAACATTTAAATATGTAAAGGGATTTAACAAAATACAAAAAAGACGTTTATTTACAGAGAGGGTAGAAGCCATCCATCAGAAGTGGTAGAGGCTAATACAGCGAGGGAGTTCAAACATGCATGGGATAGACAGAAAACTGTCCTTCATCTAACACAAGACCAACGACTGATTAAGGCATCAGGAAAAATGGTCCAAGTGGTTCTTATCAGCCATTAAATTTATTGCTTGATCCACCCTTTAAGACAAAATAACCTTTATTGTTTGACAAGCAGTTTTATTTTTTAACTAAACTTATTATGAGGTAAAAACATCGACTTCCAAGATGCAAAGAGATAACTGCTTTCTCACACATGTGCTAAATCCATCAAGGATTAAAGCAAATACTTTCATCAGTATATTAATATAACAGTTATCTATTACCTGGAGTCATATGAATGCTTCATATGATATACAGTATATAATATATTGGTTTTACTGTTCTTTTTCATCCTGTATATGAATTATACCCTAATATATTAGCACAGTATGTCAGTGCCCCAAATAATAACGGTGGCACAAGCTCATTACAGAGTCACTTCTCTTATCTTTTGGATCCATTTTTGGTAAAGATTGTTATATACGATTTATTGATCCTTACCTGTGCCTTTGAAAAATAGGCTATACTTTTTGTTTTCACAGGTTACTTGCAAAATTAGATTATTAGCTACCCCCATTGAGTAAAATGGTCTATTGACATATAATAGTTTTATGTTAATGTTCCCAAAACCTTTTAATCTGTTTGGTTACTCACCACTTTGTTATTTATGGGTCATCAAACAATTGTTAGAATGTTTGTTTCCATTCTCGTAAGTACCGTATTTGCTTGATTATAAGACAAGGTGTTATATTCGAGGTTGTCTTCCTTGTGATATCCCGTCTGGATTATTGCAACTCCCTACTAAACGGTGAGAGGAGCGAAGGGGGCGGGTCTATTTCTTCTCTGCCGCCATTCCTCATCCGCTGCTGCTCCACTATGCCAATCACTTCATCGGCTCCCCATACCCTTCAGAATCAAATTTAAACTTCTGACCCTGGCCTATAGTGCCCTCAACAACTCTGCACTCTCTTACATCTCTACCCTCCTATCCAAATACACCACTACCCGCCTCCTTCGCTCCTCTCACCCGCGCCTCACCCCTCCTGTGGAATTCCCTTCCCATTAGACTTTCTGTCTCATACGCAACTTTCAAAATCTCTCTGAAAACCCACCTGTTCGGGGAAGCGTACAACATTCCTTTACAGTTCTCTCAACCATTGTCCTAATCAAAGCCAACTGAACAAAACAGCTACAACACATCATCACAAACAGATCAACTCATCCCCATCCAAGCAGTCCTCTCCTATTGTCACCCTTCCCCCTGAACCACCGACTAGATTATAAACTCACAAGAGCAGGGCCCTCCTCTCCTTTGCACCAGTTTGTTATTGTATGTGTTTATAAATTGTTCTACTGACTGTAACAGCTCTGCAGAATCTGCCGGGTGCTTTATAAATAAATGTAATGTAATAATAGGTCTGACTACAAGACTGTAGGGGACCTCCTCTCTGACAGCCTCTGCTGCTGCCGTCACTTCCTCTGGGGTTTCTATGTTGTGGTGTCTGCATGACATGATATATATATATGTTCTGTACAACATATAGTCCACCAACTACCCCCACTTGACATCAGGGAGTCTGGAGCACGAGGGACAAGTCAAGGGATGCATCGGTAAGTGGGGGCATATAGGTGGGTATAAGGCATATCAGGGGACATTTTGGCAAATAGGGGGGGGATAAGACATATCTAGAGGGCAGAGTCATAAATATGGTGGTATAAGCATATCTGGGGGCAGAGTGGCATATAGGCGGTATAAGGCATATCTGGGGGCAGAGTGCATATAGGTGGTATAAGACATATCTGGGGGGGCAGAGTAGCAAGCAGTGGGGCAGATGTGTATACCTGGAGGGCAGGTTTTCAAATAAAAAACAAAAAATGCATTTTTCTCAATCATAGTTTTTATTAAACATGAAAAAATACTTTAATAGTTACTAGTAAAAAACTTTTTCTACACGGTTGTCTTATAGTCTTCAGGCTTTTTCTTTTTTTTCTAAATTAATATTACAATTTTGGAGGGTGGTCTTATAATCAGGGTCATCTTAAAATCAAATAACTAACAGAGGAACTAGTTTTGGCAGTCTCTCCATTTTACACTAATCAGTAGTGTAGTAATTGGACTTCATTCGTATTTGGGTGAACATGAAAATGAACATGAAGGGTGCGTCTTTGTTTTTCAGCCAGAATACCGAACATACGAACGTATATACGAAAACGAAGACACACAACACGAAGGATCTTCGCGTTAGTGTTCGTCTGGTCCCTTCCCTATCTAGCCTACCTTATCTACACAGCATCACAGGGGTTAACGGGAGTGGAAATCCGTAGGTTCGCCGTCAGGAGTTTAATGGCAGTGCGAACTACTCTATTGGTCGCCTGCATGGGCCTCCTCTGGCATCAACCAATTGGTTGATGCTAGGGGAAGCCCCTACCGGCGACCAATAAAGTAGTTCTTATGGACATTTAACTCCTGATGGTGAACCTACGGATTTCCTCTGCCGGTTAACCCCTTTGATGCTGCATAGATAAAGGGAGCGGAAATTCGTAGGTTCGCCGTCAGGAGTTAAAGACCTTTAACTCTTGGAGTAGAGAGACAGGCCAAGTTCCCCGTCAGGAGTTAAAGAGCCTTGCAAGTGACTCTATTGGTCGCCTGTAGGGGTCTCCTTAGGCATCAACCAATTGGTTGATACCAGAGGATCATTGGTTGATACCAGAGGATTATTTGTTTGATTATAACACGTTTGGCCTTGGGGCTTTCTGAAATTTGAGAAAGCCCCAAGGGGAAACACGTTATTGGAGGATCACAGGCGTGACTTTTTTTCACTTGAGTATTGCATTTGGATTATGTGTTTTTATTTGTTATATTGTGTTTAAAATAAACACCGTAGTTTGCATATTTTGCACATTTGCCATTACTGGCACATACTGCACCCTCTGCACATATTGCTCAGTTTTGCACAGTACCATTTAAAGACTCATCCCCTACTGGATCCATTATTTTTTCCTGCTGCTATCTTTATTTACGCTGGTGTTAAAGGGGAAGTGCTGTCCTTAGTCAGCACAGCGTAATCCACAGCAGAGCCCGGGTGTGATTAGATCTTCACCAACAGATGGGTGTGTGTGATCCCAAATCACACATAGCGATTTCGATTGGAGCCAGTCACATTGGCTCCACTCATGTGAGTGTTCTAGCCCATTACTTTTATTGCATTAATTTGTGTTGCACACTGGTTGCACTATTATTGGTTTCTTTTATCTTTTATGTACATCCAGGGGCCCCCTGGAACTTTAGGAAAGGGGGAATATGATTGCTGGCCTAGGTCGCAGTATAGGGTTAATTGCAGGGTCACCATTGGCTAGGAGGTCGCGAGGGCGAGGGTTTAAAAGGTGATGACAAGTGTACTCCTACCTTTTCCTGCCTGGATCCTAAGGACAGGCTCACCTATCCCACCCTCCATCCCCATTTATGTCATATTTCTGGGTTGCTGCTTGTTCTTTCTTTTGTAGTCACAGCTGTGGAAGAATACCCACCTCTGGCCAGCAATTGGAATGGGAGAAGTCGAGGCTGCGCCCGTATGGGCTTGGGGGGGCGAGTCCAGCGGGCGGCTGATGGCACCCGCTGGGCTACAACTCTTGGTTTGTGTGTGTTGAACCACCTGCTAGGCTTAATGGCTAGCAGCTGGCGGGTTGCTATAAGGTTAGGTTTGGTACATATTGTTATGCTGGCATGTGTTAATAAAGCTGTGGCCAACGCCCTTACCCACATTAACGGTTCTTGTTGTTATTACTGGGTTTGGGTATAAGGGGTTGGATCTGGTAGCGGTCTCTAGGGCTAAGCAGTCATGGATTCTGATCGTCTTTAACCCCAAAGGGGTTAGCTTATTTGCTCCACTCAATGTGGTGGGTTACACCACCTCTATTCTCTTTTGCAGTGATGTGGTCACTGATCACATGACCGCATGATACAATGCAGTCTCTAGGACAGCAGGCAAAGGATGTTTATTGGAATAAATTAAATAAAACCAACTTGTCTTCAATGCTAAACTGCATTACTGTATATAACACTACATTTAAAGAAGCGATTACTCTGAAGAAATCATCTATACATTACCCACTCACAATTGCAACCAAATGCTAATAGACTATTTCTCTGGTTCTGCAGCATGACTTTCCCATTCTAGAAAAACTGCAGTTTTTATTGCTGCTTCAGACGATTGGCTCTGCATTTAACGATCTAACAAATATTTTAGGGATTAAAATGCCAGGATGGTGCACTTATTATTTCATTGTCTCATGGATAATAAATAGGTAGTTATGATATAAAACAATGTATGGGTATCCAGTAAAGTTTTATTGGAGCAATGGGAGATCTTTCTTTAAGTGCTTATCATTTCAACCTACTTTGAATTAAAAAAAACTTAATTGATAGAGAACTGCTTTGTTCCATGTTATATTTGTTTGTTGCTTTGAAGCTTCAAATGAAATTGGTTTTCCCCTTTCTCCATTTGTATTAACAGGTACTTTCTATTACATACAAGAAGACTTTAGCTTAATCCAGCTTTACCTTATGCTAAGAAAGAGCTAACAACTGATATTTTCAAGAATGCATGCTGACTTCATCATTGGATGTTTCCTTTTGATCATTTTGATCATTCAGTAACATTGTAAAAGACCTAGGCGATTTTAATGAGGTTGAACTGCACAGCGTCCAATGAAAAAGCTGTAGAGACTAAAATATTTCTGCTTTTGATGACTGAAAAGCTGCCTGAAATAAAACATGAAGCATTTGCAGATTGAACAATGTGATAAATTGACAGTATTTAATATGGTGATATGGCACATATGAGAAAGTTCTGGCTAGGAAGGCGATACTAGAAAAAAATATTAAAAAAAATATAAGGTAAGAAAGGAAAACAAAATTGTGGAAACATATTTAATTGCAAATGTTAAACACCTTAATAGAACTGAAGTTAGAATGTATCTTGTTCGAGAGGTTGATAAATGTGCAAGATGTTCTTGCATCAACAGCATATATGTATAACTTAATTCAGCCATGTGAAAAAAAAAGTACACTCTCTTTTAATACTATAGTTTCACATTTCATGACATAATAAATATCATCTGTTCCTTAGCAGGTCTAAAAAATAGGTAAAAACAACCTCATATGAACAAAACATGACATATTACACTATATAAATAAAAATAAAGCCAAAATGGAGAAGCTATGTGTGAAAAATTAAATACACATTATGATTTAATAGCTCTCAATAACCTTTAACAGCAATAACTTGAAGTAGTCATTTTCTATATGATTTTAACAGTCACATCATTGTGGAGGAGTTGTGGCTCACTCTTCTTTACAATGTTGCTTCAGTTCATTGAGGTTTGTGGGCATTTGTTTATGAACAGCTCTCTTAAGGTCTTGTCACAGCATATCAATTGGGTTGAGGTCTGGACTTTGACTTGGCCATTGTAACACCTTGATTCTTTTTTAGGCATTCTGTTGTAGATGTGCTGGTATGCTTGGGATTATTGTCCTGTAGCACGAGTTAATTTCAGCCAAGCATTTAGCTGGCAGACAGATGAGCTTACGTTTGACTGTAGAATACTTTGTATACAGAGGAGCTTACGGTTTACTCAATGACTGCAAGGTTCCCAGGTCCTGTGCCTGCAAAACAAAACCATCACCCCTCCACCAATGTACTTGACGGTTGGTAAGAGGTATTTGTGCTGATATGATGTTTTTGGTATTTGCCAAATGTGGCACGGTGCATTATGGGCAAACATCTCCACTTTGGTCATGTCTGTTTAGAGGTCTTGTGGTTTGTTCAGATGCAACTTTGCAAACTTAAGCCATGCTGCCATGTTCTTTTTTTGAGGGAAAGGGCTTTCTGCTGGCAACCCTTCCAAACAAACCATACTTGTTCAGTCTTTTTTCTAATGGTAGAGACTTGGGTTTTTGCAGTTTCCCTGAGCATTGAACAGTTTAACCTTGGAGTGAATTTGCTGGGACTTCCACGCCTGGGAAGATTGGCAACTGTCTTGAATTTTTTCCACTTGTTAATAATCTTTCTCAGTGTAGAATGACGCACTTTTGCTTCTCTAAGATCATTGCTGGTGTCTTTCCTCCTTGGCATTGTGTTAACACACCTGAATGCTCCAGACCAGAAAACTTCTAAAACTTTGGCTTTTATAGTAGTGGTCACACTTGCTGACAATCATCAAGGGGATGTGATTAGCAGCACATGTCTGCTTCCTAGCATCTTAATTCCTATGGAAGCAGCAAGGGTGCACTTAGTTTTTCACACATGGCTTCTCCTTTTTGGCTTTATTTTTGTTGAATAAGTCATGACACTGTGCAATATGTCATGTGTTGTTGTTCATCTGAGGTTGTATTTACTTCATTTTTCGACCTGCTAAGGAACAGATTATCATTATTGTGTCCTGATGTAAAATCATAGAATTCAAATACAGTATACTTTCTTTTTTACATGACTGTATATTGTGTTACAGATTTGCCAAAAATGACTTAGTGTTTGTTAGGTGTATTATTCCGTGTGGTATTTTTGGGGGAAATAGGGAAATTTTTTTTTGTTTTTTTTGTGTGTTTGCATGATTAGTTTAACCCCTTCACTACAAAGCCCGTAGATGTACGGGGTCACAATGTAATGCATTGGTGACAAAGCCTGTACATGTACGGGCTGCTGTTAAATACCTGCATCGATGGCTTTGCAGAATCCACGGAAGCCTCACAAGGCTGGCCGTGGATCATGGGAGGAAAGCCCTCTCTGAAAAAATGGTTGTCGCCAAACCGATCATCAAAGACGGCAGCAGCCAGCTTACAACAGAGCTTAGGAAGCGATCAGCTATTGCTTCCTAAGCATAATCGGTGTTGCAACCCCCTACCCCGATCACCTTGCTCTGAATAGCAACCACAAGCACCATCAGTGAATGGCGATGCCGCCACTCACAAGATGGCAGCGCCAACTGTCAAATGTAGAGTTCACAGAGGGTCTATTCAGACCCTCCTGAGAACTCTCAAGCCCAGCTCACTAATCACAATGTGATTAGTAAGATGAAAAAAAAATACAAAAAATAAATAAAATATAATAAATAATAATTTTGGTAATATGTAAAAAACCCACTGTCAGAAAAAGTCCAAGTATATATATATATATATATATATATACACACAAAAAAGTTTTTTATGTATACTTTAAAGTCTAGGGGGGTTTCCATATTACTCTCAAAGGAGGGGAGATATATCATCCTCCGAGCTAAGTTATTGAAAGAGACCTTCACGTTTGTTAATGTGTATGCCTCGACCTCTAACCAACTCACTTTTTTAGCTGACTTTATAAACTTCTTAGGGAGATCTCTGCAGTAAATGTTTTTCTGGGAGGAGATTTTAATCTACTGGCTAATGCTACTGTGGATGTCACTGGGCCATCTACTCGGTCGGCTGCACTGTCTTCCCCCCATTGCTGGATCACTATCATCTGAGGGATTCTTGGAGATATCTTAACCTGATTAAGCAGTATTCCTTTTATTCCCATCTGCATGACTCCTTCTCCAGAATTGATTTTTCCTTCCAGATATGTTTTTGTATAGGCTGTTAGGTGCTCATATTGTTCAGATAGTGGTATCTGATCATGCTCCCATCTGGATGGATGCCAGATTGACCACTCCGTACCTGACCAACTGGTGATTTCCAACTTATTTGTATCAGTCGGAGACGTTTAGGTCTTTTCTAGTTAGTAGATGGAACGCTTATGTGGATGATAATCATGAGCACTTGGATGATCCTGATTTGTTTTGGGGTGCATCTAAGCCGGTAATGAGAGGACATGTTATTGCGTATATGGTGAGGTGAGGGGGAGGTTGAGGCTCAGTTTCCATAGCTGACCAAATATCTTTCTCAGGCATACTCTGCCCATAAGACTCTTAATACGCTGACTACGGCGAAGACTTACAAAGAAATTAAATTGCTTTATGAGTCCTGGGCAACTGAAAAGGCTCAGCTCTCTCATAATTATGCTTGCAATACTTTCTTTTGGGAATAGGTCTGGTAGGCTGCTGGCTAATTTGGTCAGGCATTCAGGTCACGGTGAATAATATTAATTCTCATTGGTTTCCCTTTGGAAGAGGCACGCGTCAGGGGTGTCCTCTATCTCCACTTTTTTCAATTTGGCATTTGAGCCTTTGAATCGTATCATGGAGCGATCTGTGGATTTTAGGGGAATCCGGGTGGTAACTGCTGAGTTGAAGGTTGCTGGTTTTGCGGACGACCTTCTGTTGTTTTTATCTGACCCCCCCCCATGCAGTGATGCCTCTTCTCCTTCAGCTAATTGAAAAGTTTCATAAGGTCCAAATTTTCGATTAACTGACTCAAAGCAGAGGCGATTCCCATTTTTCCACAGGCGATGCAGGGCTGGGGATTTTCCATTTTGGTGGACACATTCTCCTGTATTGAAATATTTGGTCCTTTCCATCCCAATAAATCTAACTTGGTAGCTCAACGTGGTTATATGTTTCATCTCTACTTTACAGGGCGATGCCATCTGTATAAGATGGTCTTCTTCCCAAAATTGCTTTACACAATCCAGATGCTTCCCATTACTTTGAAGAAACGAGATGTTATGTACCACAATAAACTACTGTGGTGTTTTTTTGTGGCAGAATTGCGATGATTAAACTTCAACAGCCGGTCTCTAATGGTGGTGTAAACCTCCCAGATTTGGCCGGCTATAACCTAGCGGCCAATTATCGCTTTGCAATTGATTGGATACTAGCTCACACCAGGTTTGCGACTTGGAGTAGCAATTGTCACCTGAGGTTTCCTTGGCTTCCCTCCTGCATCTTCCCAGATCCTCCTGGCCTGAGGATCTTACTTCCAATCCTCTGTTGTAGCAAGCTTTGAGGGCATGGCGGTCTCGGTTGGGCTTTGTTCCTCCAGGTTCCTCCTGTTGATCCGTAATCCACAATTCCAGCATGACAGGGACAAAGTGATTTTCAGATGCTTGACTGTAGTGGTGGCAGTTTAATTAAGGTCTTTTGCGCAGTTCCAGGTCAGATTCTCTCCCATTGTTGTACAACCCATACATTACTTGCCGTTGCACAATTATGTCCACACGATCTTGCAGGGTCTTTCTCATGCTAACATTGTCAATCTGTTTTACTCTGGTGTCATTCACTAAGCCCCTCAAGATGGCGATGATTTACAGTTTTTTTAGGTCGAGGGTGGAATGGAGTGGGCAGGTGGCATACCTTTCCAAATCACTGTGGAATGGGCGATCTTTGGCCTGATACCGCAGGTTACATGACCTGGAGTCATAGGAGCTAAGTCTCTCCTCCTCGTTTTATCTACTGTGAGCAAGCGTGCCATATTATCTTAGCGGATCTCCCAACAACCATCCTCACTAGCAATAGCCCTCTCGCATTTGCAATTCATATTCTGTGTGGATTCGCTTGAATCCATCCTTCATAAAGAAAGTAAAGTCAAGCAGTTTTTTGGATGCTGGTCGCCCCATATATCGCCACCCTTGATAGGGATGCTGCCAATCACTTTTTAACGCATTTAAAAGCACTGAATGGTATTGCCTGCAAGTTCTGAGAGGTTTTCGTCCCATTGTTGGGTTTTAGTGCTGAGCTTTTGTGTATGGGTCCTTGATTGGGTCTGGGTGGGTCTTGGCTGGGTATACGGCTATCTATGTATGGTGTTGTTACTATTATGATTATTTGTATTTGCTTTGATTGATGTCATAATGCACGCTGATTCCAACTTTGTTTGTACTTCTCTGACTAATAAAGAAATTATTAAAAAAAACTATGTTACAATGAACAATTTAAAGGCATTATAAAAAATACCAACATTGTTCTAGACTTCAGGTTTGAAAGAGTTCTGGGCCTGAAGACTTTAAGTATCAAATCCCATGATTCTTGGAAGCAACTGGTTCCTCAACAAGTATGTGTCAACTGTTATGGATATTTTATAATCTCACTTCCTGGGATAGTAACATTCACCTTTACTGGGAAACATATATTACTTGTCTACAATTCGTACAATAAGTTATTGACCAGATTTAGAAATCTGGTTATAGTTGAGACAAGTTGTAAAATATATATGACAATCAGTATTTTACTTACCTTAACTGTAAATTGAAAATATATTGAAAGCATAAAGCATTTTTTTAAAATGTATATCTTGATATAGAAAATATATTTTTGTCTGCATGGGATGAGAAGGATTTAGAAATCATTAAAGATATCTTTTAGGCGTTAGCTCATAGCACAGATGGTGTAAATGTAAGGGGAAAAAATACCTCTGCATATTACATTTTTGAATATTATATTCATCAGATATCCATTCTGGATTCAAACAAATGTTCTATTTTTTAGAATAAGCATTATTTTTTTTATGTTATACTGTCTACAGCAAAGGTTTATTGAAAAAAATAGCTATACACATAAGTGATGTTTCATATCAACATTACAACATTAAAACGTTGAAAACATGGAAGCAGAAGTGCTCAAACTTGAATACAACTAAAATAAACCATTTAACTCAGGGGTGTCCAACCTGCGGCCCTCCAGCTGCTGCAGGATTACATCTCCCATACTCCTATGCCAGGTCCTTAGCTGAAAGAGCATTATGGGAGATGTAGTCCTGCAGCAGCTGGAGGGCCGCAGGTTGGACAACCCCGATTTAAGTGGATGTGCCCCTTTTACAAACATTGCAGTTTGTCAGACAAATGCCTGGTGTTGTTGCTTGCGGCCAGTGCTTTAGGAGGTGTCTGTACACTGGCTGTATGTTGGATACAGACAGTCATGTGATTTATTGGCCGCTTTCCTTTAAGTGTAAGGGCAAATTGTCATTGCAAGTCGGCTCCCAAATGCATGCTATGCACTTCACAGATTGCAATTAGCAAAATATGTATAACAGACTCACTAAGAGCTGTTTTCTCAACATTTGAAAGAGTGGGGGAGAAAAATCAAGAAAGGAATAATGCCTGCTACTGCCATATTTTGACATACAGATCTGTTTTTAAAACAAGTATTTCCAAAAAGACCTTTTCATTTTAATATTTAATATATGATACCGGTATATGCAATGTAATAAGTTTAGAATATATAAATAAAATGAATTAAGTTAAAGTAGCTTTTTAGTGCAGATCATTGGTCATTACGCAAGAGAAGTCCACAACTGCTATGTTTAGAGTTGCTGGTCACTGGCCATCATTATGGCTGTAGATTACTACCAACAATGAAAGCTCTTGTTACCCGTCAATACAACCAGTCTAGCTTACAACAAATTCTGTGGTACTGTCTCTGCCTACCTGCTCCATATTCTTTGTTTCTTCTGTATCCTGCTCCATGTAAATAGCAGACCTCTCTTTACCCTACTTTACTGTACTGATTTGTCTGTCAATGTATCATATTTTATGTAATTCTTTTGCAAAGCGCTGCACAAAAAGAAATGTAAAATAAAGTGTAACAATGTAACTACAGAACTTGCTGTCTGTTTTCCACCTGTTGTAGACAAAGTATTTATCTACTAAATTATCTGTACAAGACATACTTGTTCTCATGTTTGACTCCTGGGAAGGAGAGAAGATGTATTGGACTGACAGTGACGGTGGCGATTGAGGACTGTATATAAACTGCTGCTTTCTTCTGTGTAAGATATTTTAGGATTTTTATGAGTAAATTAATGTTTTACGGATGTACACTATTATTGTTTATTTTATTTTATTTTTGTACGTATACACGATCGGATATATATATATATCATATCAAGATTTATATATATTTCGGAGGTGATTATCATTTTCTACAGGTTTGAGTTAATGTACCATTTCACAGTTTGTTGTTGGTTGTTGATATTAGTTCTAGTTGTGGGACACTAGGAGGTGTGGGGCTGCTTTCTATTCGCTAGAGGTGCAGTTTACTTTTTGTTTATTAGTATCTTTTTTTAGGTAGACATAACATGACTGTCATGTCAACATGTAATTAATCTATATTAAAGACACAGAGGCATGCTGGATTATAATGACCACAGTGTTTATAAAAACACTGCGAGAGTTTTATTGTTTATTTAGCAAACATGACCATATTAGCGTATAACCAAATTGTTAGCCTGAACTGGCTGAACTGAACTGAATATATTCCTTCCTCCCCTACACGACAGCCCTGATGCTAACCTCCATGTCCCCGATCCATTGAGAGCCGTGCACTTAGCTATTTAGCTAGTGCCTACTTAGCTGTACCTCAGACCCCTGAACTAATGTTAAACCTTATGGACCCACACCACAGCCTTCCACAGTACTTCCTTTTATAGCATAGCATATCATGACCTCACTTACAAGCCTCTCCCTCCTATGTGCCAATCAGGATTTTAGCCCAAATTTTCAAAAGTCTGTATTCTGCGGTCCGCCCCGGGTGTCTCTCATCAGGGGAGTGCCACGGGCCACATGTCCCTGATTGCACAGATCCCCGGCAGACTCGTCATATTTTTTTACGTGGAAGAGAGAGAGCTAAGTGCACAGTCTCCTTTGCGAGGCTTCTAACTCCGTCGCGGTGTCGGCATGTCATACTGAGCGCTGAAATATGACGTCATATTTCGGCGCTCAGCAGTGAAGCAGTGCAGTGGCAGAGCAGGAAGCAGCGGCAGAGCAGGCAGAGCAGGCTCCCACCGCAGGACTTCTGAATGGTAAGTTCAAAACCTTTAACTACAAAGGGGGAAAGGGTAGATAGTGAGAAGGAGGGGGTAGATAGTGTGAAGGGAGGGGGTAGATAGTGAGGAGGGAGGGGGAGGGGGTAGACAGTGAGAAGGGATGGGGTAGATAGTGTGAAGAGAGTAGAAAAGGGGAAAAGGTAGATAGTGAAAATGAGTCAGAGAATGAATGAAGTGTGGATGAATTGTCTGAATGAGAGAGATAATTAATGCGTTTGTGAGAATGCATTAATGAATGTGTAAATGTGTGTGAAGAGAATAAATAATTGTGTGAATTAATTATGTGAATGAAAGTGTGAATTAGTGAGTGACTGTTAAAGAAACCCTGGAGTCATAGGCATAAGGGGAACATGACCCTGCCAGCACTACAGGAGGGTGCAAGGGTTAGCACGAGGAGAGAATGCACACGGAACGAGGGAGGAAGTCACAAGGAACGTGACTGTAGGGGGAAGGGGACAGGGCTATAAAGCCCCTCTAAGCACACTTGCAGGGGGCAATTACTGAACATCACAGGAGCAGCTTCCCACCCATCCTCCCCCTTGTTTTTGGCTATGTTTTTCCATGTTGGGTGGTGTTTTCTTTCCCCCTTTGCCTCTTTCGCTTCTTTTGCAGGATCTGTTTTCTTTGCTGATGGCGGAGGAGTTCCCTGGAGAAGTTTGAATGATAATGGGAGTGGCGAGTTGATGGTTTTGGTTAGAGGTTAGAGTTAATGCCCTCCCTGTACAGGATTAAGCAAAGCGTTAAGGTGGAGCTCCCCTATCCGACCCGCGGTCGCTTGGGCGATTGTGGTATCCGGCGGAAGGGGTAGTGTGAATCCATTGTCTGTGTTTAGGTTGGGAACCCTCAGCTGTTTGTACACAGGTGTACAGAAGACTGTATAGTATTTATACAGAAGTTATTATTAAAGTATATAGTGATAGGATTTATGCTGCACTATTATCAATGTCTAGCTCAATGTATAGTGATAGGGATTATGGTGTACCACCGTCAATGTCTGCCTCAGTATATAGTGGTAGGTGTTATGCTGTACCACCGTCAATGTCTGCCTCAGTATATAATGATAACAGTAATGCTGTACCACCTTCAATTTCTACACCAGTATATAACGATAGAAGCTATGCAGTTTGGCCCCAGGTGCAAAATACTCTAGGTACGCCCCTGCTGTAAAGCAATCTGTTTATCATTGCTCACTGCCAGGGTTGTTACTGAATATTAACCCCCCCCCCATTGTAAACCCCATGCTCTGAATCTCATTAATGTTTCATACCTCCATAAAGTAGCCATTCTATGACTGCTTACTAGCAGGGCTTTTTCTAGAACAGAATATGCAGCTACTACTCACATCACTGATTACTTTTACTTAGTCTGAAAATATAAATCCTGCAGCATGTAAAGTTTAATGGCTTTACCATGCTCAGTCATGTAGCCCTTGAATCAATGCTTAACTCCAGGGCTTTCTGGAGTAATGGTATGTGGTCTAGTTTTGTGGTCTAGACTCATCAGGAAGCACTCCTACCTAACTTTTAGCTTTCTAGGTTTCAGTCATCCTACCAATAAATGGTTATTTTCAAAACTCAGATTAATATAATTTTTTCTTTGCTCTCCTATTTTAAGTGTTATATTAAAAGTTCAGTTTTAGTAATCTAGTATTTTGGGGTGTTAGCTATTAAAGTATTATTACATTTCATTTTATCTCCATACATTTTTATAGAGTGTGGCAGTCATTCTCTTGTTTGTAACACAAAGCAAAGTTTGTAGCCACAAAGCAGTAGACCACACACCAAAGCTAAACGCTAAAACAGTGCGTAAAAATCATCTGCCCTTTGGAGCATCACTCACTACAGTGTTCCAAACTCCCTCTGGAAGAAACATCAGCACAAGCACTGTATGTCAGAAGCTTCATGATATGGGTTTCTATGGCCGAGCAGCTGCACATAAGCCACAGTTCACTTATGACTAATGCAAAGCATCAGCTGGAGTGGTGTAAAGCACACCCCCATTGGACTCTGGAGCAATGAAATGTATATTATGGAGGCATGAATAAATGCTTTGCTATCTGGAAGTCTAATGTTTGAATCTAGGTTTGGCAGATGCCAGGAGAACAATACCTACCTGCATGCACAATGCCTACAATAAAGGTGGGTAGAGAAAGGATTATGATCTGGGGCTGTTTTTCTGGGTTTGGGCTGTTTTTCTGGGTTTGGGCTAGGCCCCTTAGTTTCAGTAAAGGGTAACGTTAGTGCCATAGCATATCAAGACATTTTTTCGACAATTGTAGCACCAGTTTGGGGAAGGCTCTTTCCTGCTCCAGCATCACTGTGCCCTGTGTAAAATCAAAGTTCTGTAAAGACATGGTTTGAAGAATTTGATGTGGAGGAACTCAAGTGGCCTACAGAGAGCCTTGACTTTAACCCTGTTGAACACATTTGGGGTGAATTGGAATGCTGATTGTGAGCCAGACCTTCTCATCCAACATCATAAATGCCTAACCTCACAAATGCTTTCTTTGGCTAAATGGGCATAAATTCCCACAGACACACGCCAATATCATGTGGAAAGCCTCGTGACGGACCGACCAGGGACCTCAGGTTGTCCCTCTCCGCGAAGAGAGACTTCTCCCTTCAGAACAAACCGTAAGCAATATCCCCAAGCAAAGTAAAGGGATATCGCTATCCAGTACCCAAATAACCAGGCAAGACTAGTCTTTAGGTACAACAAGAGGAGAACAGAATTATTTTAGATACAGACGACTGGATATATCCAGCAAAACACACATTAACATAAGATATTGGGATACAAACCGCCCCCTTAATCTGCCTCCCATGGATAACAATAAAATAGGGTCCCAACCTCCACTGCCTATTACTGGCCCAAATCAGTTCCAGGGATGGTCTGGGTAAATGTCTGTAGTGGTGGAAATGGGGGAGGGTGGGGGAGATGGACTTATACAACATTAAACTAAAACAATGGTGGTCACTCTCTGGTTGCAGATCCTGGCTATCTGCTAGAGATAATCCCCTCAGCAAGTGATGGGATGATATACTGCTGGGGGTAGCCACAGAAGTCTTTGCAAAGTCAGGGCCCATAGTCAATAGGGAGGGGGCTGGCTCTCAGGCCTCTCCAGTGGCCCCAGTGATGAGGGTTCCGTCACAAGCCTTCCTCAAAAAATGGAGGCTATTAGTAGGCTATTAGTAGTTGAAATTGGATGTCCAGCTAGCTCATATAGGTGTGATGGTCAGTTGTCCACATTTTTGCCTTGCACACCTTTGCAGCAGTCACAGCTACACCATCTGCCACTGCATTACCTGGGTCTACTCCATGTACCCAGCCAAGCAGCCTAGACAAGTACTACATTTACATGCTGCAGCAACGTCAAAGGCAGAAGCTGAGTCATCATGACAGTGTGCAGCAGTACAACCATATGTAGATTCTTAATAAAAATAATTATTTTCCCTTACTTGATTAAATATAATAAGGCTTTAAAACCACATCCACAATCATCCCTCCCACACCATATGCTTGCGTCTCTGCATTGTAAATTGAATCATTGGAAAACTCCTTTTCCTCATTCACCAAACTTTTCAACTGCACTGCACGAGAGCGCCGGACCTGGTTGAACACTGTCCTCATCGCATCATGATCTCTGTTTGCTCTCGCCAGCCGGCCTAAGTGTCTTTGGCCGCCCTGTGCTTGGACCTCATCTTCCTCTTGGCCTGCCTCCCCATCCCCTCCTCCTGCGCCGTCGCCCGCTCTCTGCCCTCTGTCTAGTCACTCCCCAGTCCTCCCTGCCCCTTCTCACTGCCTCCCCCCTGCTTCTCGACTCGCCCCGTCCTCTGCCCTTTCTCTCCTGCCCCTCCTCTTTCTCACAGTTCGCCTTCTCCCTATCCTTACTTACCTCGTTGCCGGAGTCCTGCGGTGGAAGCGGGAGGCGTCCGTCTTCTCGATCTGTTAAATAAAGTAAAAAAAAAAACCTGATGCTTTAATTTAAGTCCGCACAGGTCGCACACCCCTAAGGCCGGCCCTGCTTCAGCTCAAGACATTTTATCTATCAAGCAGGGGCGGAGGTTGTCTGCACGCAGCACTCAGACGTTCACCCGCTGCCAGGGATAAGTATGCAGGTTCCCTGCAGCACCAGGGCCAGGTTCTCTGGTAGCCGGTGAACGTCTGAGCAATGTCCGCAGCGCTGCAGGGCATCTGGATATTAGATAACTACTAAATACATGCACATACGAACACACAAATTTGCTCCAACACTCATCCACTCTTAACATCATCCACTTATACATACATACATACATACACACTATCTCCCTCCTCTCCCATACCACTAAGCCTACGCTCACCCTGACACCTTGGCCATATGCTGACATACACACCTGTTAACACCGACACGCACACACACACATGTGCTAACTGTAAACACATAAGCACTCTAATGCCATGTAGTAACACACTCACACTAACACCATACAATTATACATGCGCACGTACTAACCATACACATGCATACATACACACACATTCTCACTTACTCCCCTCATCCATGCAACTGCCATAGTTCTAACTCCCTGTTTTTCCATCCTACGTTCTCACTTTCTCTTACCTCACAGTCCAGTTTTCACTGCAGTTCACTGCAGTTAGCTGTATGCCTTCATTACCACCTTGTCACCCATCTTAGTGTGCCCCTGAATACCTATTTTTAAACTCCCTTCATGCTTTATGCTTTTACAAGCTTTGGAATTACAACAGTAATAACCCACAGCATATTTTTGTATATCTTTTTGAAAATCTGCAAGTTAGACTGAATCCTACATTGCAGAACTTCTATAAACGATGTTAGGTCTATCAGGTTACACGTTATCCTTGTTCAGTATCCCAGTGATTTTAATTGTATTTTTTACTATCTTAGATTAGCATTGTTACATAGTGAATGGGGTTAAAAAAAGAAATTCATCAAGTTCAACTTTTCCAAAATATAAGCCTCCGTGCCATGGGCTCCTGGAGGGGACTGAGTGCCAGCCTCCTTACTACAGACTATAGGCCCTGGTAAAGAGTGCCATGTAATCCTTTTGTGTGTTATTAATAAAAATGTATTTTATTATTTCCTTATTTCCTAAATGTTTACACAGCACACTAAGGTCTGGGAGATAATCTAATCAAGACAATGTGTATTCCCTTAGTGGCGTCTGTATCCTATTTTATTGTTAATGCCTTTACTGCCCCTGTTGTCTCTGGGAGGCAGATTAAGGGGGCGGTTTGTATCCCAATATCTTCTTTTATGTTAATGTGTGTTTTGTTGGATATATCCAGCCCTGTGTGTCTAAAATAAATCAGTTCTCCTCTTGTTGTACCTAAAGACTAGTCTTGCCTGGTTATTTGGGTACTGGATAGCGATATCCCTTTACTTGGGGATATTGCCTACGGATTGTGGGGAATTATTGTTCTGAAGGGAGAAGTTGCATTTGGCAGAGAGGGACAACCTGAGGTCCCTGGTCGGTCCGTCACAATACCCATTTATGTTTTTTCAGATGAAGGTTAAAAAAATCCCTCCTTATCATGACTCCAACAAGCAGTAAGATTTCTCCCACTTTCAATGTCCTCAGTACTGCAAACTGTTGTATTGCATAATTGATAGAATTTTGATTTGCATAGGTCTTATATTCCAATGAATAAAATACCTTTTCTCTGCCCATAGTACCTCCCTCTTTTTACTTTATCTAAATATTCCACATCTTTATTTTGCCTATACCTATGAACCTTTTATAGAGCACCAGGTTTAACACCAAACATACAATCAGTCCCAATATCTCGGTTAGCATAACCGGATGTGAACATGGTCCCATATGTGTACCTGAAGAGAACTTTCTGTCAAACCAAAAATAAATACCGGTAAAATACTATATGGTCTGACTTACCTTGAGATAATAGGTGTGGTGTACAGCTTAATATACTATGACAATTCCTGTATTAAGCCAGCATCACAACCTCATGCTGACGAGTCCCATTAAGGACGAAACAGCCGTCCATGAGTGGTGATCTGGCTACTGCACCTCTTACCCGAGTTTTGTCTAAAGGCTGTCTTATACAGCAGGCAATTAATTTCAAGGGATCCATGTATAAAGTGGATATAGAGGCAAAAGGTGATCATTGTTGACCATATTTGCATGTGCCTACCCAGAATCCCTAGTGGTCGTGGCAGCACCATGAGATTTCTGAAGGAAAAAACAAGCCTTCTGGCTTGTCTGGTGTCTGTAGATGAGTATTTAATAATGCTTCTACTACCCCCTTGATTTCTGTAAAGAAAATGCATGTCACATCACCAGTATATATTATTTTTGCTATTTGTCTTAAAAGTTTTCATAAAATCATAATCAGTGCACCTTCAAGTATATTTTATTTTCTACTATACAGGGAAATAATACAGTGTATTAACATTCTCTGAAAGATCTCTATAAATGTATCCTATGCCAGAAACAATAAGTCTCACTGGGGATGCTTTGGTGGAATTATAGACAGAGATGTGAGTCAGTTGGTGAGGGATATTTACATTTTCATTCTCTTGGCTAGATCCACACATTTTTTTCAACCAACTGCACTGCACTATAATTATAGGTATTGAGATACCTGTCTGCCGCGTGTCACCTAGACATTTCATATCTGTAACTGATCTAATGTAATTCTAACAGGACCACCTATCACAAATGCCAAAATTATAAAGAGAAAAAAAATAAAGTTTAGTTGCTGCTGAAAATCTACACACTTGAACCCATGATGGGATTGCCATAGAAATCCCTGAATTACAGCATTCATAAAATGAAGCCAATCGTGTCCGTATATGACACTTGTTCCATGGCCTAAAGAGAGCCATAAATATTTCAGCACTCTAAAATGCTTAGGCCTATCTATCATGAGATTTGGGTGTGTTTATATGTGCACTAGGCCTGTGGCTTTTAAAATCAACTGATCTGACTGTTTGACTAATGACATTTATTTTTACAGTACCTGCAACGCCCAAATGAACATATGTTGGCTTTGTAATAGAAATGACATAGACACGCAGATATGGGATTCTTTTCTGGAGCTCTGATAAAATTAACTTTAGTATTACTATGTCTTTGGATGACATGCAGTTAAAAAAATAGAGATTATTTCTAAAATTAATTTCATTCTATCCTTTCCAACTGTTTTGTACGTAATTATAATTCTTTCATTTCATTATTTTATTTCAGCTTTACACAACATTCAGCATACACGTATGTAAGAACATTTAGTTTTGTTAACAAAAAATTGATTGTGCGGCTGGACTGGCTTAAAGCAACAAATCAGTGGCAGGAAAGCCGTCGAGGGATCCTGAAGAGGGCGGATGAGGCTTGATATGTAGGGGCTGTGGTGAAGCGTGAAGAGTGCAGATAGGGAAATGAGAAAATTATGTCTGAAGGGGCAGGTGGGGTGGTAGAAGGGGCCATATACATTGAGGTCAGAGGGCAAAAATGGCTTAAGGGAGCAGTTAGGGTGGAGATGTAGGGGCTGAAGTGCCTGACAGGTGCAGATGTTGGAGTTAGAGGTGCAGGAGCAGGAGTTGGAGATGAGAAGAAAGATGGAAGCTGAGGTGGCTGAAGAGGACCTACCTGCAAAGGTGGGTTATTTATGTGTCCTCTATCATTGTCCTCTTATATCATTAGAAGTGTGTAAGTATATATGCGTGTTTAACTCAGTTACAGAGGTGCGCCACACGTGGAGTGATGGCGAGGAGGCGTGTCCTGCGCTGCGATGATGCAGGGGGCCTGGCTAGGGGCGGGGTGAGTAGCGACAGATGGGTCACTACTCCATAGAGGTATACAGATGCGGGGAGTATCTCTGAAGCTGGTGGGAGGGGCTATCTGCTGGCAGGCTATTTAAACCCACAGAACCTATGCCTCATTACTTGATTGTTCTAGTCCCTTCCTGAACTTTGCTGATACCCGATTGCTGATATACTCGTTTTCTGGACTTTGACCTTGGCTTGTTTATGATCTTTGTTGATATTCTCCTACCCCAGACCACGGATTGCTATACACTACTTTTTATGCCTTTCTGCCTTCTTTTACTGTTCAGTGGAATAAAGAGCCATTGCTGTTATTCCAAACACTGTCTTTGCATCTGCTGTTCGCTTGGTGTCTCTTTGCACTAAGCTCCAACCTTATACACTGACACTGGACTAGAATTAACACCAGTTGTGCGGCCAGACTACCATTCCAAACACATTGTATCACAGTGGACCAGACCCCAGCCTCAGAACCTTGTCAAACATCACTCATTAAAAATGGTAACATCATTGGACATAACATCAAATTTGGATATAAGTGAACTGATGGACACTTGTGAAGAACCCAAATCCTTAGTTGGACTATACACAGTAGCGTACCTAGCGGGGGGCGGGTGCTGCTCGTCAGGGGGGTGCCACGGGCTAGGGTGACCACATGTCCCAGATCCCCGGCAGGCTCATCACTTTTTTTTACACAGGGGAGAGAGAGGGGCGCCTTCGCGAGGCCTCTAACTCTGTCACGGTGCCGGCATATCATGCTGAGCGCCGGCATATCATGCTGAGCGCCGGGATATGATGTCATATTTCGGTGCACAGCATGACATGCCGGCACCGCAACGGAGTTAGAGGTGCCGGGCATTTGGGCAAAGTCATTCCCTACTACCTTCTACAACAAAATGCTTGACTTGCTGGATCAAAATTAGGTCTTTCGGGGGGGGGGCAGATTACATGTGTAGTTTGAAGTATTGATCAGAAAGCTGATAGAGGAGTTGACAGGCCCCATGCTGTCAGGGCAGAAGCCATGGAGTCGAGGAGAAGACCTGGTGCAGGGGATACTAGAGGCTCTGTCTGTACTCCACAATACATAGTAACTGGTAGCAAGGTACAGACAGGCTAAAATAAACACACACAAGGCAAGATATGTATATGATAAGTCTCTATTGGAGTTAACTGGTGCAGCAGGTAGGTAAGTAAGGGCTGGGGCTGAAGAACAACTAAATAAGTTACAGACACAAATGCAGATGCACATGGCAGGATACTCCTCTGGCAAGGCACATGGCAGGATAACCCAGTGGCAGGGCACACAGCAAGATAGTTCACAGATAGGATGCTGAATGTGAACTGGCGGAGATCCACTCTCAACAGGATACACAGCTTGGAAGGTCCTCAGACCGGGAGCTGGTTATATGGATGGCTAGCCCTCGAACAACGCACACAGCATGAAGCCCTCAGGGATCACAGCAGGAAGTCCTCAGACGGGGCACACAGAAGGAAAAGACGTGGTCAAGCAAGCCAAGTGTTCTGGAATTTATTATTTTACTTTGGCTGTGATGGCACTGTGCCTTTGTGTTCTGTTTTTTTCTGATTTTAGATATCGTGAAAGTAAAGATTTGAATTATGAAAAGAGCCCAATTTCGTTTTTTCTCTTGTGAGTGCATATAATACACAGATTCACATTTAATGATTACAATCTACACTATTGTGTTTTTTTATTTTTTTCCCCATTGTGCAAGCACCTCTTAGTGGATCTATATCTTAAACAGCAAAAAGCCAGTAAATACTAATGAAATAGTAATGACATTAAAAGTTACATCATCAATGACAAATTGATTACATCACAAATGCCATCATCAATTACAGTGAAAAATGAAAATAAAATAATATGATATATTTAATTTTGACCCCAGCTATGAAAGTGTGGCTGCTTGCATGCACTGTACAAACAGCTGAGAATGTAAGTATGTATGTATGTATGTATGTTAGAGTGTAAGTGTGTGTTGGCATGAGAGTTAATACTTAAGTGTGTATGTGTGAGCATGAGTATAAGTGTGCGTGTTAGCATGAGTGTCCATGTGTAAGTGTGTTAGCATGAGTGTGTAAGTGTGTGTTTGTTAGAGGGAGTCTGTGTTAGCATGAGTGTGTATGTTAGCATGAATGCATATGTGTAAGTGTGTGTTAGTATCCATGTGTAAGTGTGTGTGTTAGTGTGAGTACACACACATATATATATATATATATATATATATATTTATATATGTACATGTATGTTAGCATGAGTGTAAAAGGGCTGATGGGGCCCTAGGCCAGACGGTACCAGCCTTTCTCTGAGTAAGGTCCAATAAGAATGCCATGATGTACTCTGTCTTGATCAGTGCTTAGAATCCCACAAGGACAAGTATCCTCCTGATTTCCCTGTCCCTTTGCTACACATCACTGCCCTCTCCCTCCTCTAGCCCCCCCAGATCCCGCTTATCCAACTAGTCCCATCCTGTCCCATTTGCAGTGACTTACTCCCTCCCATTCTCTTCTATTTTGACATGTCCCGTTCCCACCATTATGCTCTGACTTGCCCCTTCAGCTCCTCTCTCATCCTCTCAGACCCTTCTTCCTCTCACAGCTTTGATTAACTCTTTTCAGTACTCCTCTGCTCTAACACGGCCCTTCTACTGTGACCCACCCTGCCAGCTCCTCTCTGCCTCCTCTGACCCTTCTCCTTTAGCTCCACTCTGATTCTTTCCACTCTAACCAGCCTCGCCTCTACTTCTACTTACCCTCTCCAGCCCACTCTGCTCTGACCCCCCTCCAGTTCCACTCTGTTCTGGCCTGCCCCTTCCCACCCCCTCTGTCCTGATCCACCGCCTCTACTGATCTACCCCATCCAGCTCCATAATGAATAATCACACTGTTAAGGCATTGATTTAATTAATTAATTAAGCAAATTTATTGATTGATTTTTAGTTAATATATACATCTATTGTTAAAGGTGCTTTGAGGCAGTTGTGTGTCTGCCTCTGTTCTGTAGGTTGGGGAAATATGGCAGTGATAAAATGTAACAAGAGTAATTTGAGTTTTTTGGATAATATCCAAGAAAATCTGAGGTAGGTTCGAATTAATTAAGAAGGGTGTGGCCCAGGTGAAGAGGGTAGAGGTGGGAAAAGGAGTGCGGAGAGCAGGAAAAGGAAGTGAACAGGCGAGAAACAAAAGTAGGTGATGGAGAGAGAGTGGACAAGGAAAACAGAAGGAGAGGAGAAAAGGGAGAGAGGCAAGGAAAACAAAGAAAACCAGAAACAAATGAAAAAAAGAGATCTAGGGAGAACAAAGGGAGAGAAGAATTGAGAAAGACAAAGGGTGGGCGGGAGAGAGAAGGAAAGATTTTTGGCTACGTAATTTAAATTATGAACACATACGCAAGTATATTATGCAGCCATGTATAAAGTGGCAAACTGGCTCAGTAGCCACCCCCCCAAATTTGCTAGAATTGTACAAAGAGGCATAACATAACTCATTTATTTGTGTCAAGTGTGCACAGAATGATTTTGTTGCTGAGTGAATTATTTTATTTGTGGCCACAGATACATTTTTGTCTGCGGGAGACTTCCATGGTCAAATGGTAAACCAAAGTTGTGATATGTTTCCTTGTTAAGAGTAAGCTGCCTCCATATTGGCACTGACAGGGGTTTGCTGAATTAGCCTCCTCAAACCCTGTTAAAAGCCTTGGCAGATATTTTTACACTCTAACAATGCCAATCTTAAAACTTTTACAGCTTCATTAGGTAAGACTTTTTTTTGCAGGACTTCATTTGAATTTATCTTTTCTCCAGATGCGTTCAACTGCTTTATGAAACATTTTAGAGAGATTGACAAACATTGCCACGTGAAGCAGCTATGTTCATTCCTACAAGGAAAAGAGAACAGAGCCCATCTTATAAATTGGCATAAACACCTGAGTCAGTTAAATTGTCATAGACACATTTGGACTGTTTGGAAACTTTTCACTGTAGATTTGTTGATGTGATATTTTTTGGCGACACAGTTTGTACTGAAAAATTCATGTTTACTTTTAATATTGAAGTAAATGTTCTAGACTCTGTTCGAGGATTAAAAGCATTTCTAGTCACAGGCTATAATGGGTGTATCCATTATATTGCTAACCATCATATAGTATGGCCCCTGATGGTATCTTTTAGCAATAAAGGCTCCATAACAGGGCCTAGATCAGGGGGATGCATATGTTAGTAGGATGAGGTGTAGGGGGGAGGTCTGCTATTGGTCCTAGTTATGGCCTGCTGTAGGGTCAGTCTAAGGTTTGTCAAGCCATCCGAGGGTTGGCGGCATGGGGCATTATTTAAACTTTGTGCCCCACATATCAGACCTCAATTTTGCAGTATATCATGTCTGTTGATTCCTCCTGTTGGTGTCTCATCAAATTTCCCGGGCCGGCCTCCATCATGTCATCCAGGTAATCTGGATACATCAAACTGCTCTTAAATGGGAGGATGCTTGGCTGCAAGGAAAAATTGGGGACATTAATGAAGAATCTACTACAAGTGGGCAATACAGACGCAGGCTCTAAAGTTGTGGGGCTTCTAGGCCACCGGTCAAGCTCTGTCCAGGGCCTGCTGCAGCTCTTCAATCAAGCACAGTAGCTGCATCATGGAAAGGAGAGGTGGATTTGGATTTGCACACATCCAAATTTGGATTTGGATTTACACACATCCAAATGTATGCAACTGTGCCCCAGGATATGCTTTTTAACCCCCTAAATGCCATAGTGGCATATAGGGGTAAAAGGCATTTCTGGAGGCATAGGGCACAGTGGCATATAGAGGGTTAAAAGGCATATCCTGGGGCACAGTTGCATAAATTTGGATGTGTGTAAATTAAATAAACACAAGTACAAATAATATATTTAAACAAAATCTTTTTTTTAACATTTTTACAATTACCCTGCAGTTGCACAGTGCTGTCTGAAGAGTTCCAGTCCTGCACGCGCTCTTTCCAGGGAGAGTAGATCGTGCATGCGTGCCGCGCGATAGGTCATGTGACAATGTCACGTAACGTCGCTTCTCCGGCTTCGTTCTCATTCAGGATTGTCAGGATCTTCAGGTACAGCCTTCGTTGTTGTACCGCAGTGCAAACTTTGATAGGCTGACCTGGCACCTGGGATTAGTCGAGCCCTGGACTACTGGCCCCGCAAGATGTTACCGTCCACTTCAAATCCTGGCATAGAAATTCCAAGTAGCCAGAACCACAGATCTTTGAAGAAGCCGTCCTTCCTCGCCCCCGTACCTAGAGTATTTGGCACCTTGGGCGGATCCTGTATGTGGCACCCCCCCACACACAAACACTTTAAAACTGCGTAGCTTCTATCGTTATATACTGGCATTGACATTGAAGGTGGTACAGCATTACTGTTATCATTATATACTGAGGCAGATATTGACGGTGGTACAGCATAACACCTACCAGTATATATATACAGCAGACATTGACGGTGGTACAGCATTACACCTATCACTATATACTGAGGCAGACATTGACGGTGGTACAGCGTAATCCCTATCACTATACATTGAGCCAGACATTGATAATAGTGCAGCATAACTCCTATCACTATATACTCAGCCAAACATTGACGTGGTGTAGGTCTACCACTTCATTGTCTGGCTTAGGGATGCACCGAAACGAAACTTCTGGACTGAAACCAAAAATGCAGCATTTACCTGTCCGAAACCGAATATGACCCCCATCATAAAATTTTTTTTTATTTTTTTTATTTAAAGTAAGTAACACAGCACAATAGGACAAAAAAATCAATAACAATATTAATATATATTTGATTGTTAACAGCAATCACACTCCTATCATGCCCAGGCATACCCAGATCCAGATTCAGCATGTACTAGCTGACTTGGCATGATGGAGTGTGATTGCTGTTAGCAATCATAATATATATATATATATATATATATATATATATATATATATATATTGTTATTATTATTGTTCACATGTGAACTCAGCACTGGAGGCATAGAATCAGACATACAAATCCCGTATTTGCAGCTATACAATAATAATGTATGGAAACATAGCAAGAGATAAAACTACAGGCATAGATGATAGTTTGCACAACCCAAAGCCAGCCCTGGCGTCCACACTGCCCACATAGAACCTGACCAGCACCCAGATTACACACATAGGATTTACCAACTGTGTCCCCAAACAGCCTGGCCTGTGCCATCTTTGTCCCATAAACCCCTGCCTGTGTCATCTTGGTCCCCAAGGCTCAAACACCCTGCTTATATACAGCTATCATATACACAAACACTTTAACAGTCACTCTGTCAGGACCGGGGTCCTGCACCTACCTCGCGTCGGGAGTCGTCGTCGCGGGGGACTGTTCCCGGGTGTCGGTTGCCTTGTGGCGCGATCGCCCGTCCGCGAGGTAGGCCGTATCCCCGGCCTCGATTTAGCCGCGTACCGCGCTTGGCTAAACCACGTGCTTTCCTCGTGTGGGGGGGGCATGGCTACGCCCCGGAGGCCGGGGATGGACAGGAAGGAGAGGCCAATCAGGAGGGCCGGGGGAGGAGCCTGCCTACCTCTCCCATACCAATTACCATACCCAGGAGAGAAGACCAGGTGTGCAAAGAAGGAGACCAGGTTTGCAGGGGAGGGAACTCCAATCTGAGACACTATAAAGACCCTGTAATTCCTACACTGATTGCTTGCTAGTTGAGCTGTGTTCCTTGTGGATACCCTACTACCTGAAGATTTCGTGTTCCATGCTTGACTTTCTGGTATTTGACCTTTGGCTACCCTTTTTTGGATTCCTCTACTTGCCTTTGACCCCTATTTTTGAACTGTGACTTCGTTTATGGAACTACGCTGCCGGCCTTTGACCATGGAATTGTTTACTGGACTATGGTACTGTTGTTCCATTTATTTGAACTGTGTGTTTAAATTACCTTGTTCATTAAAGCCTTTTTGTCACCTGATCCTGTGCTATGCTCCGTCTCTGGTTCTGACACACTCACTAATTCACACTTTCATTCACATAATTAATTCACACAATCATTTATTCTCTCACCCATTCACACAAATTTACACATTCATTAATGCATTCTCACAAACTCATTAATTATCTCCCTCATTCAGACAATTCATCCACACATTCATTCATTCTCTCACTCATTCTCATTATCTACCTTTCCCCCTTTTCTACCCCCTTCTCACTATCTACCCCCTCTCCCTCACTTCTCACTATCTACCCC
>VKOC01001611.1:0-24390 GCA_009364415.1 Spea multiplicata | reverse complement strand
GTGTTACGTCGGATCAGGTATCACAGGTAATGGACCCAAAATGCAGGAATGGCGAGAATCCGATAAACAAGCCGGGATCGGGGCAGGCGGCACAGGAGCGTAGTCAAAAACGATAGCCGAGGTCGGGGCAGGCAGCACAGGAACGTAGTCAAATAACAATAGCCGAGGTTGGGACGAGCAGCGCAGGATCAAGGTCAGAAGAACAAAGCCGAGGTCTGGTACACGAAAATATCAATCAAAAGGCACAAGAGAAATAAACACCCTGAGAACAATTACATGGACTCGTTGAACGGGCAAGGAAACCTAGGACCAGGAAGCTTAAATAGGACCAATGGCGGGAGATCAGGTAAGATGACGTCATCGCGACCGGCGCAATAATAGCGTCGTCGCGATGGCAACAAAACAAAACCTTCTGCCTGTGTTACTTCCGCGAATGACGCGGAAGAGCCACACAGGCAGGGGTGGTAATGCAAACAGCCGCCGTGGACATGCAGCGGCGATCGGCACTCGATCACCGCCGACATGCCAGCGGCGGTTCAAGAACAAAGTCCTCTCTGCCTGTGTTGCCGCCGCGAGCGACGCGGAAGCGCCACACAGGCAGAAGAGGCACTGGTCGGGAGCCGCGAGCATATAGCGGCGGATCGTCTCTCCGATCGCCGCTGATATGCTGTGGCAGCCCGATCAGAGCTGTCAGTGGCTGGGAGGCGTGCCTGCTCGATGCGCACGCCCCCTCGTGTGCGTGTCGGACGCACGTCAGTACGCGAGGGGGACGTGCGCGAGGAACACCGTGGGACCCCGGCCGGACAGGTAGGTGTAACACACAGTGCACATTATACCCCAAATTTCATGAGATAATCTTTCCTAACCATCTCCTGCGTGTATGTAAGAATCGGTTGCAAGGGTTCCTAAGATGTTGAGTCTTAGCACCAAATTAAAAATGGGAAAAAATAAGAAGTGGCCAATAAAGCCTCCTCTTCCACCCACAATGCCTTTATTTGTATTGCACACCTCCGTGTCCTCTCTGCTATAGTTTTCCCCCAAATGTAAATCTTTATATGTTTTTGCATCACTATTCTCGTGCTGTGATCGTATCGGCCGTATCACAAGACGTACGTTAGTCAAGTAGGGCTTTTACGGAAAACAAAGACTAGACACCACTTGGCCTTTGCAGAAAGGACCCGCTTCAATAGAACACTCGATGAGATGTTTCAGCCGTACCTAATCCCGATTTATTTGGCCAGTATTTGCACTTAAATGATTAGAAGAGCAATTCCACGGCTAGATATGGACCACCCAAACTGCAGAACTGCCAACCGCCCCTCATAACGGCAAAATCCATTCTACACGCGGATACAAACTACCATTTCTAACAAAATCCTATCAGCATTTCCACGTTCGTTGGCCACAACGAAACCACCGAAGAAGTAGTGTCCTGTAGAACCATTATAGCCATGTCATGCAGCGATCGGGGGGTTTGAGCCCGGCCAAACCACAAATATTGTGACTTAGACTTTCCAAGTCATCAGCTGAAAAAAAATAAAGGATCACAATCGAAAAAAAATATATTATTATTATCTTTTCTTTATATGGTGCCAACAATCTACGCAGCGCTTAATACAATACATAAATTCAAGGGGTCCATTAGGTGGATACAGAAATAAAGCATTTATTTAGACAACAATTTTTCAACATTTTTTACACGTTTATTTTGATATTGGCTATTCATCAATACAGGGTGAGATCCCTAGGGTAACTGGAGAGCAAAGGAAGAACAAGCTACCGGGGCAGTACCTGACCCAGTCCCAAAATAACAGAAAATATATGAATTGCAGGATTTTTACCGAGGTTTGCTGAGTATTCAGAGAATTACAAATTCAGCAACCATTATTTTACCACAAGATAACATGTCCCATAAATCAGACCAAATTTATGGTCACAATGCTGAGTCTGCTACGAGAATAAAACTATTTCTGAGTTGCCATGGGAACTGTTGAGCAGGTATGTATCAAACACTCTAATCACGGTTCCTCTCCCATTTGTATGTAGAGAGATTTGATTATTTCACAGTCATATATAACACTGTGTAGTGAAATAGAAATATACTTGTAAACAGATACCTTAACCGTTAACTGCTCTTAAACAATGTAAAATACGTAAATACCTAATATTTAATCTATTATCTATATATATTATTTAAAAATATATAATATATTATTAAAAAAAATCTATATATATATTCAGAAAATATTTATAGATTTAATATATTATAATTTACCATACTGTATATATGGCCAAAATTAGATTAATATTATTATAAAACATAACAAAGGAGAAAATTGGCATAAATTGTATAAAAGTATAATTATGTGTGTATAAGTATAGGTTTAAGTCCAAGTTCCACAGTGCTGCCTATTAAGCTATTTGTGTTGTATTTCTAACTTTTATTGGATGTCCTTCATATTTTTATTTATTCTGTCTGGCATGGCTTGGTCCAAGTGCAAAGCCGAGTGAGGACCTTAAGTGATGTAACGTTTACGCAGGCAGCGTGGCGCATGACATCACAAATCCACTCGCCAAAGGTGTCAATCCCACGTCAAGTTCTGACAGTTGGGGGCAGTATAGGTTAAAAAAAACACCAAAACATAACAATATCAGCGGATAATGGACTGGATTCAATGTCAGTAATTAGATGGCAATCACGCCATTGTTTGCAATGGAAAAATGAGATAAAACAGTAATTTGAGATTAAATTCATCTGAACCACTATATTTTTGTATTTATTTCACCTCTACTATATGCAACAATTATTATTCCATTATTTCTGATGGATTGATCGCAGGCATTTAAACGCCATGGGCCAATAGCCTAGTCTTGGAAAAGTTCTATTCCTTCGTTACATTTATTTGTTCCGCACCGCTTGGGGAAGTCCACGTACAAGACTTCAATACCGAAATATAAAGCAGGTAAGTAAAAGTTAAGCCGAAGAGACCATGCCAAGTATTTTAAAATTGAATCAAAACAAAATTACTGTGCCTTTTTATTCTCCATGTTTAGCATCCTGCAAAGATTTTGTTTAAAAAGTACATTTTCATCAAAGGTTTGTTCCTTAGAAAGGTGAATAAAACCACTGAGCTGTTTGCGGTGGCCTCGGGCAAAGAATTTGTCTTATATTATTTTCCACGCTGGGAACCGTGAGTTGGAAATGTTCTTTTTTTATTATTATTATAGTGCTGTTTCTAATCTTGGATGGGACATCTGTCCATTATACAAAATGTTTATGACATATATAAAATGATTTTTTAAAAAAAATAGGGAAGGGGAAAAACAGAAATGTTCTTTATTGCTTTTTCTAATGTGCTTTTTTTTGCTATTTTTTTTTTTTAATCTTAAACTGAGCACTTTGTTCTAAGGTAATATGAAACGTAAATACTTTCGAAAGTGTACGATTTTAAGTGCTCCTTAGTAGCAGCTGATTAAATGTGAACGTTAAATGGTAATGGTAAAATTAAGAGAGGAGAACTAGAGCAGCCTTAAAATGGCCAAAACCTGGAATTCATTTCTTCACAAATAAAAGCTGATTTTATTCAAGAAACAATACTTTTTTTTTGATCTGTAAAGATGTTAAGATGTAAAAAACAAAAATAATTGTATAAATAGATATGCAAGGGAATGGTAGGAAAGTAACGCATTATTTGTACAGTACATATCTGCCGATAGTCCTGATTGTTGGCTGTCCTAACAAAAAAAGGCAGACTAGATGAGACGAATGGTTCTTATCTTCCGCCAAATGTCTCGAATTGTCCAGTTTATTGGCAAAGCTGACCACTTAGCATGCACAATGATTTAAGTGGACAATGTACATGATGAATCAGGTACGAACTAAGTGAGAAAAGTGGCCCTTGCACTTCAAGGGCCAGGGGATGCTAAAGGACATTCAAGACCATGGCATGTGGCTGCACATGTCTGTCAGGGTTCCACCCTGCCTGCCCAGACCCTGTCTATTGTATACTGGCCGTCATGTCTATCTTCAGCCATTAGTGGCCACCCAGTTGTGTCGACCAGTCCTGTTTTGTACCTACCTGTCTTGCCAGCTTTCTCCAACCGGTCACTATACATCGTAGGGTACAGACCGAGCCCCTGGTATCCCCTGCACCAGAGCTCCTCCTCGACTCCCAAGCCCGTGTCCCGATGGTGTCTATCCAGCGTGTGGCCACACATTAAAGCACCATATATGCTGTGTGGGTGGCAAAAAAGGTAAGTGGCCTGTGCTATCTGTGACTAGCCATCCAGGCACTTGCCTAGTTTGGCAGATGGCTACTCCAGGTCTGTGGGAGTAACATCAGTCTGCCTATAGAGCCAAAGGTAATGTCATAGTCGTTAGTAGATGGGCTTTATTAGATAGGACCATCCTCTGTTCTAGGTATGATGACTCTTTAATGGTTTGTTCTTTATAGCAGGTATTTAATTTTGTGTCTGTGTATACAATATATAATATATATAATAGTACATAGATACATAGTAGATAATATATATACATTAAGATCATGCAGATCGTTCAATGTCATAATAAAAAGTCAACAAAGAACCCAACTAAAAAAAATGGACACAATGTTGCTGTAGTAAACCGATAGAAAACAGATGTTCCTTTTGTGTGTCTGTTCTTTCTTGTGCATACAAATGCTTTTTGGGGGATCTAATTAGGCTTCCACAAAACTCAAACTAGGTAATTACTATCATTATCTCCTTCTCAAATAAATCTGAAGTCTAAACTGCAATTACATTTTTAATCTTGCAGATCATATTCACACAAACATTTATTTTTTTGCTAAAATACTTAGGTCCACTGAAGGAATGATGGGGATCCTTTCGAAAAATACACCGACCGTTTTTTTTCCACAATTTTATTGATTCATTGCAATTTTTAAAGGGATAGCACATTTTTTTTAAATTAGACAATGGATACCAGGGCCGGACTGAGGATGATTGGGGTTACCCTGACACTTTAAGGCCAGAGCACCCAATGACCTAAATGTGGTCGACGACTGGAAATGCGTGGCCGCACTCCACGTTTTTATGAGTGTGTGTCGCTGTCAGGCAGCAGCCCCACCAACTATATGGGAAAATAAATTGGTTTTTTTTAAAGTTAAAAATATCCAACAGTGTAAAAAAAAAAAACCCTGCATTTTCACATTGACTACTAAGTACCCAAAAAATATTTCTGTTGAAATATTGGATTTACAAAGGTTTGAGCAATGCCATTCTTCATCAACACCACATTAGCAATCAAAAGACAACCATCACATCAGTCAACTGTGCATCACCCAGTGCACTACATCCTCCATGGCCACCATTTTCTTTATCTCATCGTTAAGATAAGATTTTATGATGGCATATCCCAACACTCCCTGGAGTTTAACACGGTCTATGGTGGATTTGCTGAGCTCAGGTCGGAGATCTCCCCTGTAACCATCCCGTTGAGCAGCAGTACACCTGGGGACCTGATCACCCAAGATGGTCATATGGTCCTCAGATTTGCAGTAGGTGGACTGTCGCCCCCTGGACCTACCTGGCTAATCGGATCTAGGCCAGGGTAGGTCACTGCCAGCAGCTGATCTAGGTCCTTATAAATGTCTAGATCACCCACATAAGTCCCAAGCACTCATGGCCATTGACAAGCGTCCCCAATAACCAGTTCGCTCATAGAACGTACTGTAATTTCCATTCTAGCATTACTCATATGGTAGAAAGATATTTCTCCCCCCAGTATTAACAAAATGAAGCCATTCCTCAAGCCTATTTTGTTTTCTTGACTTCAATATTATTCATTAACCCACATATTTCTTTGACTTTTCCATTGAGCGACTTCCAAACCATCACTCAGAAAATGTTTTAACCAGCATCGTGAATAAAGGCATTTAAAGGTAAACTGATTATATCATTAAGCAGATTTACTAACTTGTATCTATTATGTATGATGCGTTTTCCATTAAGATTCTCAAATGACAAGTGAATATGTGAGAATATTCTCTGTCAGGAAGTTTATTGATCATGTACTTTGGAGACAAATGAGGCGTAATGCATCTTAAAAGTATTTTCAAGATAAATTTAAAAGGCTGTTCATACCACCTTGGGACATAATGTCATAGCTTTACTACCAATGCGGCACTGAATATTAAACTAATATAATCAAAATAAGGCCCTAGAGCTCCCTAATGTGCCGGTGAGTGTTCAAACTTCACTTCCCGTAATTGAGGTCTACAAATGCAACATTTCCGAGCATGAAGAAGGATTTATTGACGTCAGATTGTTAAAAAACTTTAGAAGGTAAACTGGTTATAGCTTGGCTTTTATTTCGTTTAAGACTAATCAACTTTTACAACTCTCGTGAAGGATAATAGACTTTAAGACCTTACAAACCCTCAACCCCTAGAATCAAGATTGCCCCGGCCATACGCAGTGCATGAGATGGCAGCACTAAGACGGGCTTCATAGAACGTACACGTGAGGGCCTAGCAGTCATAGGCTTAATGGACTACGGGATATGGAATCTAGCAATCTTTAGGGTCATGTGGTCGAAAGGTAGGTGGGCATTATAATCAAGGTTTATATTGGAAGGTTTTGTTCTCATGGCTAGTGGCAAGGAACTGTATGAAGAAGAACATTTGGGTTCCTACTGCTGGAATGATAAAGGCCAGCTGGGCTTTCCTTAGTGCTGCCAAAAAAGTTGAATACAGTGGTTAATAGGATATACAGTTTCAGCTCAGCGGATTTAAATCTGTATTGCGCACAAGATCTACGGAGCTCCAGCTATAAAGCCCCCAAGATACAGCTCCCTAGAGAAGGACATTGGGGCTCAATGGCAAAGCGTATTGGTTGCTTGTAGAATATCAATGGTAGACATTGTTGGGTCAGAGAGGTCTCCAGTCCGCTCTACAGGAATCACATGCCGCTTTCGCACTATTGGGTTTACATTTTATAGTTAAGAAATTTGGTTGAATCCATCTGCAGTAAGAAAAGGTCATGCTGCATGACCCTGGCCAACTTCACAACTGCAAATAGAAAGAAATGCGTTCATCCAAATTCCTAGATTGAAAGCGGATTATGTTGCTATTGACACCATCCTCCCCCAGGTGAGCTCACCCCCTTTTAACCGAACAACATCACTTCCACTCCATCTCTGGAATGAAAAGCCTGAGGACACGTAGCAATAGATCCAACGCGCTTGACCAAGTTGCCAAGAATTCATTTTACACTTTTTCATTTTTAGTTCATGCGGCTGGCAACAAGGAGCTTACTGACTCTAAGGTGCCTCCAGGAACGTGCCTTCCGTGACCTGTGTAAAATCCAATCCCCGTGCTTTACTGCTCCTTTAACGCGTTACAACCTAGCTTCTTAAGTTTAACCGTGAAACTGCGGCCGCCCGAGCATCTCGCGAACAGGGATGGCAGCTGATGGACGGCTCGCATTACAACTCTTGCGTTAAGAACTAAAACACAGTTCAGTAGAAAAGTCACAACAAAGTCTGTTTGTACATAGTTATTAACAACTCTTTTTATTCTTTGTCGCTTCTTACTGCGAGGGAACGCAGCAATTGCAGTAAATGCCTGCCAGAGATATTGACCTCTGGTGTCATTTTGGTGTTGACAGCAGTTGTCCAGAGGAGGATTTAAGAGAAAAAAAAGGATTAATGTCAGTGTACCGAGGGCTTCACAGTGTGTTGCTGATACAGACATTAAAGTAAATGCTGGTTATACAGTAGTTTATAACTGCTACAGTCACTACCAAAAGATATCATCGTTTGTGTTGTCTTCTGAAAATAAATCTCTAGCTGGGTAAATTAGATCCATACGGCAAACAAAGGAGTCACTACTACGATTGGATTTTATACAATAAATACCAAAAAAGAGGCCAATCAACAGAGACGTGAGCTGCCTCGTAAGACAATACCTTGGATTTATCTTTCAAATGTAGCCAACGAAGAATACTAATAGGAAACGGTGTGTTCTTTTTGTCTTCGGGCATAAAGAATCCCACAATGATTATGTGATATGGCCTTCATTCATGGACATCTTCAGAAAAGAAAAGATATGAATGATAAGTGTTTCTGTTCCACCTTTTTTCATGGTCTTCTTGATTTTAACCAGTTCTGTAAATATTAGCCTGATTCGTGTACTCTTTCACATCAGACCAATTTGCCCCAGATTATTATAACTCAAAATTACAAGGAGATCAAATACCCCGATAATCATCATTCATTTGGTAGTCTCTTGTCCCCTTGGCCCCTCTTGTCTATACGGTCTCATCATGGTCAGGTCCATCCTGTCCATATATGATAAACCATTGGAATGAAGGAGTATCCTAGTAGCCCCCTACATGATGCTAAGAGCCCACTTACAGCTAACTGAGAAGCAGTCCACTCACTGCATCTCAAGGAAAAGCTCAAATTCACCATTGCAGTGGACTCCTCGTGGAGTTGAGGGTCCCTGTAAAATATTAATTAGCCCTGGACCCCGTGCCCACCCTAGCCTCACATCTGGCTGTAGAACATTGGTACGTATGAGGCTATGGAACCTGACAGATCCTACGATAATATTAAAGCTTCTGCACATCTATAGAAATAGCTTTAGGATTGAATTCTCAGAATCTTCCCTGATTTTGAGGTTTTTTTACTCCAGTCGGTGAAGGGGCAGGTTTCCAGAGTCACATAGCCTGGAGGTGAGTCCTGTTTTATTACAGTAACAAGGTTTGAGCCTCTCAGTTAGTAGGTTCCTTTCTAATATGTCATGATTGTAATCCTTGCCTAAATACATGGGAGTCAGATATCTTTCAGACCAGAGAAGACATGAGCAAATTGTACAATAAGACTTTTACTTTTTTGCACGTAGCAATTGAAAAGACACATTATTATTAAATGTGATTCTGGAGAAGGAACCACCTTTACATCTAAATTGTGGCGATTCCAAAATGTTCTTACGGTAGAGCTTTGACAATTTCATGATTGTCCAAATGTTTTTGCTACCATAATTCATGAGACAATTCATAGTAAAGGGTTAACTCACTGCTTGTGAATGTATAGTTGGGACCCCGGTGTCTATTGGCGTCATCAAAAATTCTTGTTTTTTATTACTAAAAAAGTACCAGTTTAATTTTCACTTTGCCCTAGGATCATGTATATCCCCTCTGGTAAACTGTAGGCAAATAATTAGTAAATAATTAGAGGAAAGAACCCTAAAATGGTTGCTTTTTACGTTTACTCTTGGGGTTTTGCGGTTCTATTATGGGAACTAATATAAAAGTAAACGGTTTGTTTTAATCTCAAACAAATAATAATAATAATAAAAAAAGATTTATTCACCAAACTAATTTACGTTCTTAGTCTATAGTCCTCTAATCGGCATAATCAAAGCAAACACGTTCAGCCAATCAGATGCTGGCGTTCGTCTGGGAGACATTTGGCGTATAGCAATTTTTCATTAAGTTGAAATACGTTTAGAATGACAGCAGACGGAGTCGGGGGAATGATGCGTGATAAATCTTTTCTATGCTAATGTTGCGGCAACATTCAAAGAAGATCAGTTTTCAGAACAACGTTAAAAGAAAGGAAATCGATGGGATTTTGTTGGACTGGCATTTTGGCACCGCCATCTTATCTCTTAGTACTCCGGGTTCGCACCGCCGCATCAAGAAAGAAAATGAAGATCTATAGCAAAGCCTTCATAAAAGTGCAGGGAGTTCAGACGCAGATCAGTAAAAAAAAGGTTGGTTCTTTTTAGGTGTTATTCACTTTTATATGTTTTCTGTACTTGGAGGAAACACGTTACCTTCGGCAGGATAGATGCTATGACAGACGTCTTAGCAATAGGACCATTAAAGTCTCCTCTCTTGGGTCTTAAAACAAAGTTCTCTACAACAGTAAGGCCCAAGAACAGCAACATTTCTGCCAAGATGTGAGTTTATTTATAAGTGAACAAAACCTAACTTTACACAATCATGGGGACTCTCTGAGAACTCTCTGGGTTTTGCCCGGAGACTCTGGGTGAAACGCTGCTTCTCAGGGTCTCCAGATCACCAACGGGAAACTTTGGGTCGCAGGAGCGGCTTTGCAGCGCTCCCCACTCCCTGCCCGCTTCCCCTCCAACAATAGTGTCTGTCCCATGACGTCAGCGGGACTGCGCTGTGACATCATCGGGACTTCCTACCTGCATCCCGCAGGTAGGTATCTGAAGCCAGAAAGTTCCCAGGTATGTACACTTTACTAACATTAAAGCCTAACTCTCGTTGGGCCCCTCTCTGGCATTTGCCTTGTTGCTCCAGACAAGTGTAAATGCCCACAAGCTTCATAATCTAGGCTTTGTCTTGGCCCAAGTCTTGGCCCAACCTTCTATTAAATTGTTCCAACCCAGTGACCCGTATACATGTTCTGTGCAGTCTGTATCTCCGTAGGACAGACAGTGTAGGGCTCAGTTTGGGCTGATGAGCTTTGAACCGGCCAGTTCAAAACAGCCCAGGAGTTAAAAGGATATCTGGGAACTCTTTGGCTCCGACTACCTGGAGACCCCCTTGTGGAGCGCAGGACTTGCCATGGGCTAGGTTCCTGGTGTGTCCACCAAGCAGGGGACTTGGCGCCGGTGTCACCAATCTTCAAGGTCTCATCGGTTTCAAAGTTCAAGCTAAGTTGGATAAGCTAAAATAATTTGTTCAATGAACACGGTGGTCTTTTTTATTCCATGCCTCTGTGTCTGTGTATTTATTTTAATGACCGCGTTCACATTGCACACATCATGCGGTGATGCAATCCTCTTAGAATGAGTCACTGACTCGAGTACGCCACTTAAATCAAGAGTAAACCGTCCTTCCTCTCTCTACAGCATGTGCTTTCTGAAGGCATTCTCGCTGATAATTGGGGAAAATTGAGCTCATAAAATAATCCATTCTTTCGGTAGGAATGCCCCCCCCCCTTGACTGCCATGGCTGTTGTCTTTTTTTGTGTGCCTTGGCATGCCTAAGGAACCGACGAATGCCTCCGTGAACCTCATACACCCGGTGGGATACATTTTCAGCACGGTTGCTGGAAAATTAGGCGTGCAAGTTCCATTAACAACAATGGGTAGAGGTGTAAAATAATTCACCGCGGTACAGATTTACTCCGTCCCTTGCCTGCGCCGCCTTGAAATGACTACATAGGCGTTGAAATGCAGTTTTGTTTTAATGGAACCTCGCTGAGAGGGTAATCATTCTGAAATATGCCGCTTTTGGGTCAGATAAGAGTACACTAAAAACCCGGCACCCTACGTGAGCCACCTATCCGGTGGTTTTATTTGATTTATTATAAATTAGGCAATATTACGGCACCTTCCAAAATACAACGTGAAATGTCCGTGAAACAATGCGCTAATGCTATCCTTCAGAATTATACGGCGCTATTACCCAGATAAAACTCTGCCATTGATTACAAGAGATTCCAGACGTTATTGAGATGAAAAACCGAATTACAGATCGGTTAATACCCCGTAAAAATAAGACACACGTCATTACTTTATCTCAATGTTCACAGCAAACGCTAATTCTCCACTAAATTACCATTCTCCCTTTATGTCCACGGAGAAGAAGAACATTGAAAACCATAGTTTTGTTCCCACTAATAATAAATCTAATATATGGGATGGCATAATAGGTTTTTTGTAGTTCTACCTTTAAACTAAAACAAGAACAGCACATTAAATATAGTTATATATATTTATATATTTTATATATATATATATTATATATATAATATATATTTTATATATATATATATATATTATTTTTATAATATATATATATATATTATTATATATTACCTAACAAACATTACTCTTTTTATATATATATATATAATGTATATATATATGATTTAACTATATATATATTTAATTCTGCCATCTTTTGTCACCGATATCTGCTTGACTAACGAAATATTCTCTGACTTTCATTTTATGATAACTAGCCCCGCAGGGATTTTTTTTCTCTCTCTGTGCCTTGGAAATCAGAAGAAGAAGAAAGGCTCGGCCTGACAGCTGGATTACTGGAACAGAAATAAGGATATGATGGAGGCTTATATAGGTCCTAAGCGCCAATCCGAAACCTTTTGTTAATTGCACTCGCTATCATGTTGAACAAATTAACCGTAGCAGATATATCATTTTATTCCTTCTCCTGATGGTTTAATCTCTTTTATTTTCCCATTATCTACAGCAACAACAATCAAGTCTGGCCATTCAACAGAAACGATGTTTCCAATGCAGCGTCTACTTACTAAAGTGTTAAGGAAACGCATTTTTAAAGGGGAAGTCCCATTGGAACATTATTTTTTTTAAACCGCCGTGTGATCTTTTGGGTGACTGAGCTGACTCTTTCTGGCAATGCTAATGAAGTCCTGTTTATGCGATGCAATACTTTTCTCCATAGACTTCCGTTAGTCAGTGTCTGGGTGATTAAGACAGAGCCATTCTATTTTTAATCACAAGGCAGTATGATAAGGTGCTGTTATCATATAACGTACAAATAACTAGCATTTAGCCGCCGGAAAATATTATATTAGGGAAAAAATTAGAATGTGTGCCATCATGTGACAAGGGGATGAGGACTTTGGAACGCAATAATCAGCCTTCAATTTTATTATATTAAAAATGGCCAAATAAATAAAATGCCCTGTTTCTTTAAAAGTTTTTTTTTTGATGATTTCATGGCAGAGTGACTGTAATTTTATTACTGAAATTTAAGAAAACGCGGCTAAACTATTAAACTGCTAAACGTTAACATTAATAGAAAATAAGTACATTTTATGCTCTATTCATTCTGGTAAATATGTTTTGGTGACAGGTCTGCTTTAATAATGCTCTATTAGCGGTAAGAATCCACGGTAGCGGTTTTCACTGTCAAACGTTCATTTTATTTTATGTTTAACAACAGGAAGTCTGAGAGACAAATCATTGCCTGCCAAACATTAAAACATTTACGTCCCTCCTGACACCTGAATCACTGCTGCTTGTCCCGAGGACGCAGACGGTATTTCACAGAGAGCGGTTTCTTGTTCTGAACATCAAGAAGTTTGATACATTACTCAGACGGCAGGCATCGGTTTGAGATACAGTGCCTTTTGAGAAATATTTAGAAGAAAAGGCTAAAATAATAAATAAAAAAGTCTTCCAAATCTCATAGAGATAAACATGTCTTCCATGCAAGCTAAGAAACACCTCCCTTTTATTATTCTGTACCTCCCAACAGTCCTGGTTTTCAGGGACTGTCCAACTGTCCTGGTAGCTGCCCCATTATCCCACTTCTGCGGATAGTGAGAATCATAGGCAAGATGGGGAGATCGTCTGATCTCACACGTCTGGCCCAGGAAGCTGTAAAATCAATTGAGGTTTGTGCCGTCACAAGGAGCTCCAACATGTGCTGAAGCTGAGTGACTCCTCGGGTAAGGTGAGTGGGTGGCAATGCCCATTTCACCAATATATGGTACAGATCTCATCGCTTCTCCGCTCTTGCCACATTGGCCAAAGCATCCACCAACAATTTGGGCACCAGAAATGTTGAGGGGGTATGTATCATATCTGTCACGGGTAGAGAAGAACCTTCCCAAGTGGTCTGGTGACGGCAACAAAGAGGGGATATTTTTATGGTGACTCCACTGTAGGGCACTAAGATAAAACTTACTCCATAAGTCTTACCTTAGTGGATCATGGTCTGGTAGAGTTCTGTATTTCATCCGCAAGGGGGTGGAAGACATTGGTTTCATATGTCAGGGTTCCATCTCAAAACCTGAATCCTATATAATTAGTACGTGTACTCACTAGAACGGAGTGATGATAATGATGCCAGGTTCTAAGGCCAATACAATGGGTATATCTGTCCATATTTTAACATATTGGAGCCTTAAAAAAAGACATATACATGTGTGCCAACATCATTGCGGGATTATACACCTTTATTCCTCCCGGGCAGATGAAGATATCACAATTTTAAGTATGAATCTGGATGACTTCTCTCTGCTAAACTGGCTATCCATTTGACAGATTTATCTAGCCGTAATGGACGGTCCCTTGAGTTTTATCATATTACATGACACCAAATTTAACTGTACCTGAGCAAGATTTATACGTCCTTATCCCTTTACCCTTAGGTTTTCAGGCTTGAATTTTGTGCATTGTACATTTAGATTATAGCTGCCTGCAAGGCATCCGAGACGTTAGCTTGCTGCAGAGTTATAGCTCACGTGGCTTTATCCCTCGTCTCTATCCCACATAGGGCTTGCTGACCTCATTTTGGAGGCATAAGATCAGCTGGAGAACAAAGAGGAACTCTATAGTGTTCCAAAATAGACTCAATGTATCACTTCACCAAGGAACTCAAGGGTTTCATAATTGCTAAAACCTTCCCATATGCTTCCTTCCCATGGCAGCCAAAGATAAGTACGTCTATGAGAGGCAACGCAGAAGATCATTTCAATTTATTTTGGTATTTCTATTTTTGCTCGATTGTAGCGGAAGCCCCGTCACTGCCTTTGTTTGAGGCATGATGTGTCAAGAAGACCAGATACCAGCCCAACGGATTGCAGATGGACCTTTGAAGAACAAATTAATTCACAGAACTGGTTTACCCAGAGACTGCAGAAAATCAATCTCTCCGTAATAGCAATTCCAGGCACACCTGGCGTATTATCTTATCAGCTTATATCTAATTCCAGAGCCGGGCCAGGAGCTGCTGGTTTCACCGCGATCTGGTCTCATGACAGTCCAATGATAGTCTACAGATGAGCTATATATATAGAAAGCATCATACGTCTCTAAAAGTCTATTACACATCAAATACGATCTGTACAGCGTCTTCCAACGGTTCCAAAAGGCTGTCTTTTTATAGTAAAGGTTAATATTTCACTGGTGAGATTCTGAATACATGGACGTCCACTCAACTGCATGATTTTAATGATGTTGCCTTTCTCTCCTGTCGTTGTCCGGATAGATGAAGACATTTCGTTTTGACCTATTCTTTGCTTTGAAATTCTGCCTTACTTTCATGCATCAAAACAGCTGAAAACAGCCAACAGAAACTCGGATTACTGGGCTGGATTTAATGCCGGCGATAAGCCTTTTATCTCAGAATATGAATCTGGGCCAATATATCTCATTTTTTTCCTCCACTGCAGTCTATGTGAATATGCTTTTCAATTACTCGGTATCAAAGATGGATATTTCCCTATCAGCTCAAGAGAAATGTAAACAAAGCGTTTGGGACCTCAGAGGTCTCTTCTTCAAAGGTCTATTTTATATCTGAAAAGAAACCTCAAACACTTGTGTAACTTCACATTGTTCTCACTCTGTTGAATCAACAAATCAATCAATCAATCACATGCTGCCATGTTATAAAATAATCTTCCTTCTTTCTCCATGATCTGACATTTCTTGACACTGATTGGCTGCTTGAAACTGTCAATCAGCGGCAGGAATGTGCTCCTATTGAAATCAATAGGAAGACTTTAAACATGTATACCTGGGTCTAAACAGACCCCCCGCATGCAGCGTTCACCAGAACCAGAGCTGGAGCAGACAGGAGGAGAGTACATCATGCGCAGGGAAAGGCATTCGGTTGAATGGGGATGTAGCTGGGGACACTGTCCTAGGACGGCCCCAAAAGGTAAATATATCCCTGCATACACCCCTAAAAAACAATTACCCTGTTTTTCATAAAATAAAACATTTAATGCCTTTATAAAAAAAAAAAAAAACAAGAACTCAATTTGCAAATTTTGCAGATTTTTGTCTTTTTTTAAGTTTTCTGACTTTGAAGGCTGACTGCCTCCAATTTAATGTATTTGGGGGTTGTACTGAACGGTACTCCTAGTTTTTAGCATCTTTCCCCATCTTAATTTTACAGCGGACACACAAAAAAATGTTCCTAGCGATCCTTCAAAAAGATGGACTCTTTCATGATGTTTACAGCTTTTGTATTTTGCATGCTACAGTGTATATCCATCCGTCGTCAGCATTAACAACTCTCTCCCTCGCCGTGCTAAGCCTCTTTCTACCTGTCAGATACATAAATCACGTTGGGTTTTCCCCCGAAGGACCTTTTGATGGTTTGATCAATGTCAACTTTGAGAAAATGAGAAGTTTGCCCTTATACAAAGCCCGTCGAGAGACATCATCCCAAATTATATCCGCAGGCTGCTCAGGATGGGCTCTGATTATTAGTTATTTGTACGGCTGGGAAAGATGCAAAAAAAAAAAAAAAAAGAACACCTTATCCAAACACAAAAGTTTTTCATGGCGTTAAGAGGCAGGGTTTTCATGAACACATGCTATTTAATTATCCTGATGATGTAAATGTGCATCATTTTAACGTTCATCGAAATGTATTATCCCCCACGGTTCAAGTTCGGTGTTAATGTTTCAGCCCAATGTTGGATCAAGACCCTTGGGGACCCATAGGCATTACTGCAAAGTACACACACTGCCGCGTTTGTAATGCTCAGTCACCTGACATTACCCTTCTGAAGATAGTCTTCAAGATGTCGCTTCTCCCATGTAGCTGGCGATGGTGCTGGTCATGAATGCACCCCCCCCTCCCCAAAGTTTAGGGGACCCTAGGCATATGCCTAATGGCTAATCCGCTACTATTCCAACCACTCTAGTTGCTGATCAGCAATGTCCTACAAGGAGTATGATGGACTAATATCTTGTAGGAAAGATACATTCCTCCCAAGGCTATAGATAATCAACCTTATCAACAGAGCTGAGAAAGCAAACTACATTTTCCTAAAATATGGTAAAGGTGCCCCTCGTTACTCATACAATGGCCGACCCGACTCATGATACCCCATGTATCTTGTTTTGATTATATTAGGAGCTCCAGAAATGTTTGCCCCTACAGCGTCTAAGGACAATGATTTGGCTTGGTTTGAAGGTCCTTCACAAGCAGCGATACTTGTTAACCAAGAAGCCAAGTGAGAAGAGGTCTACTTACAGAGATTTGGTATGGAAGAGTTAGGAGTAAAGGTGAGTATCGCATGCATTGATAATCGCCATGGCTTTTAGATCATCCCACGTTTATCTGTATGCTGTGTGTAAGTCAACGTGATGTCGGTTTGAGGCCGACCAGCAAATCAGCTACATTACCCAACAGCAGTATCCTGGCGTTTAGCCTAAAATAACTGAAATTCAAAAAGTATGATTACCAAAGCTGGCGAGTCCTGTTATTTCACAAAGATTAAAGTTAATTCGCACGATAATACCCAAACTGAATGTAAGTTGCGTGGATATACACAACGCTAATATCTAACTTTGAACGCATAGCTTTCGGGGACAGCCAGAGTTGCCAGAGTAACAATATTTTCGAATTTGGAGGGTTTTTTGACTAAATATATTTTTAATAAAATGGGTTTTTATAAAGTTTTATATACAGGTGATGGCAGCGACTAAACTTTTGGGGTCACGGAATGAACAGGTTTAGGGTTAAGGTGTAGTTACTCTGGGCCCTGCGAGGAAAGTGGCGAGTGAGCCTGCCGGCTGCTTTTTAACCCTTTCATGCCCAAGTTCCTCTTAACGTCACGGTCACAGCAGGCAGTGTTTGGGACTTTCGTGACACTGCCCTTCCCCCATTTTTATTGTGGTTAGTGCCCTCACCCCCCCATTATTTTATGTCCTATGGTTTTTTTTTAAACTTTTTATTGTATTTCTTCCCCAAATCTCGGAGTATAATATGCACCCATCTACAACATACATGTTAAATTACTAGCTAAATTTACAGGACAACTTTATACTGAAGTTGTTATTTTGTAAACATTTCCTTATCATGGTGTTGGCGGTAAGTTGGTAAATGCTCACAGAGAATTTCTCTTTCCCCATGGAACTTCCCCTTTAAAAGAAGAAATGAACATCATATGCTCATACCTTTCCAAAGCAAGGTTACCGTCAGGAGCATAAATCATTATTTCACTTTCGGAGATGTCATATTAATTAAAAATCATTAAATTTTAGTCACTAGGATCGTACGTTTGACCGTGTCACACCTGCTCACTGCAAATCGACTTAAATCATATCCTGAATATTTAATACAAGAGAGCAGGTTTCCAAATTAAATAATGTCACATTTCAACTCTGACTGGTTTCCTTGTACTGAGCAATGAAAAAAATATGAAAAAGAACAAAAAAAAAATACATCACGGCAGAATTAACAATGTCCTTTTAGAACTTCATAGTGAAAGCGGCGAGGGAAGTGATAGTCATCACAGGGACTTTTATTAGATAAGAAATCTAAAATTGAAACTTGAATTTTGTTTTCAGGTTACTTCTATAACAGAGATGTCCAACGTGCGGCCCTCCAGCTGCTGCAGGACTACATCTCCCATCCTCCACAGCCAGCCCCTTAGCTGAAAGAGCAGCTGGAGGGCCACAGGTTGGACGCCCCTGTTCTATAAGTTTATATTCATCCCATGGAAACAGGTTACCTTTCCATACCTCTCAAGCATCCCTGGATATGAAGGCCGTTGGGGATCACAGGCTGGTTGGGGGTATGTCTTTCCATGGTTTCCATAGTTCTCCTTGAAGCTAATGGTCAAGCTTTCCACTGGGTCTTCCTAGTGTCCCCTTTCCAACACCAGTCTTCATATTTTGTATCTATGGCAGCCAGAAATCCCCCTTTTTAACCTTGTTCTACAGTCAATACCAAGAAGCAGTCGCTGCAGTCCAAGAACCGAACGCCATACCTCCTAATATTTCAAATGGCCAAACGGTGATGCATCTGGCTTAGGGGCTGTGGTTACAGGCAGACAGGCCAATAACAGGCGGTCTTGGCACCTGGGGCATGGAACATTTTAGTGTTTACCACCCAATTCGTCTCAAAGATATGAGTACTAATATTCCTAAATTAGTCATATACGCTTTTAAGATCACTTACATTTGAAGAACTAGAAATGTGTTCCCCTTTAGGAGGACCAATCCCAAATCCCATCTCAAAGCCCTCTTTCCTCTCCTGATGCCCCTCTTTCCTCAGAATGTTTGCTGGGTATGAGGGTATCACAGGGCTCTACAGCACTAAATGCCCCAATAATGGCGATAGAAACAGCAGGAAATGTTTCCCCAAACGATCTCGGGGAAAACTGGAGTAGTTATTTAGAAGGCGCCTTTGATGTTTTGAAAGCTTATGTGACCACATTAATCCACGAAACCACATCTAGATCCCTGCAATGCATTATCATATAATGTTAAGTATAAACCACAAAAAACCCGGCCATTTTGTTACATTTTATTAAAGAAGAAACTCTGTAAGCCGCGACTCCATTAACTAAAATCCTGTACATCAGTTTAACAACCACGGGGCATCAAGAACAAATTGGGATTAGCGTACAACGCACAATATATGTGACATGCGTTTTACGATGACAGTGGCAATCATTTTTAGTGCCACCATGTATATATTATATCTGGAGTGATTATTGGAAGTAATGCATTCTTATAAACCCCTTTCACCGCATCTCACCGTCTGCAGCAATGTGTTGCGGTAAATGTCACGATGTTCGACACGGGGTAATAACTCATATGCTATAAAGCAGGTTATGATTCATTTTTGACTCTGTCTCCTCTGATGGCGACCGGTGAGAATTCTTACAATTGTGAGAATAAAATATTTACAGGGAGGCAAGAGAAGCAATGCGACCGACCCTCGGATCTGGGTTTACGGGGAGATGTAATGGTAGGTAAGGAAAAGATGGATGGATACCAGTTTATCTGTAAATGCTTTATCTCACCAGAGCAGGTGTTTTATCTCTGAAGGTCACATAGGTAGATAAACCCCACAAAAAAACGTAGATATATATCTACTTTTTGTGTTTTTACCTCGATTACTAAGAACAAAAAAAACATACCCGTGGAACATTTAAAGAATTTTGAAGAATGCATAGCTGCCAACAGTGTGGATTTGAGGAGGACATGTCAACTCAACAAGTCATCAGGGAATATGCCTGGTCAAGTTCTAAGATGGCCCTAAACGATGCATGATTAATATGGGGATATTTCTTCAATGTCGTCTCATCTCTTCAACTTAATCATGAGTTATCTAATATGATCTATGCTTTTGGAATGTAAGGAATACATTTAATAACCCAATAACCCTATATGTTCCAATCTTCTCTGTATCTCAACCACCTAATCTAGAACACCATAGTCAATGAAAAATAAGCAAACATCACATATTGTAAAGGAGATAATGGCCGATGCTGTCATATCATAAACTTTTGATGGCAATTGTTCTATTTTTGTCTTTAAATATCTATGTATGCAGACATTTTTGTGTTATTGATCTCTATAATTACAAATCCAGAGGTGTCTTTGAATTTTAGGATTTAAAAAAAAAAGAAATTAACAGTTAATTAGCCTATTAAACCTTCTGTCTATATCAAAGAGTGACAGGGCTTTATTGATCTGAAACCTAGCATGTATGATTAATGCGCCCCCGCGATGGCTCAGCGGTTTGGACAGATCAAATATCAAGACAAAACTGTCAAGCGGTGGATGGTTTATCACCGGCGGCTAAAACCCGGTAAATCATCTGTATGTTTTGTCGTTCCCAAAGGGATGCGGAACTCTTAACATTATAACAAGTGGAATGGCATAGAATTCCATCAAACGCGCACCGGCAGATCATGGGGTCAACAATATTTGATATAAGCACATTTTTTTTATTTAAAGAACTCATCAATGCAGGGCTGGACCGGGAATGAAAATAATTGAATATCAGCCTCATATTTCATATGTATGTGTATGGTGTTAGAGTTGCGTTATGTATGTGTTAGAGTAGAGCTGTACCTGACCATCATCATTCCCCAGCATCCTAATTTATTCCAATCCCCCACCACATTCATCATTCCTCAACTACCCTTTATGTACCCCCCATCATCATATTCCTCTACCATTGCACCACAATCAGCCTCCTCCATCTTTATGTGCATGAGATCTGTGCATCAACCTTCACAAATCTCTTTTGCCCCCGATGCTGCATTTGCAGGTTTAATTAAATAGTTGGGCTCAACACTGGCCTCAAGAGAGGCGGCACACCAGGAAATCTCCCTGGATCCTGGTAGGCCGGTCTGGCCCAGCATTAATGTATTGCTGAGGAGACTTGGCAAGATTAGGATGGCAACCTTCTGCTTCCTGGGGTTCGTTCAGATCAGTATTGCCCAATAATACAGGTAATGCAGCGCTGAAAAACTCTAAACTATTTTTATTTTATTTTTGGTCTATGAGCAGTTGCATAATCTGGCCAAGGCTAACAAGGCCTAGGGTTAGGCCAACAGACAATATGGCGGGGGGTGATCTGCCACCAGTTATGCCCATGAAGCTGCTTTCCTAGGCATAACTGGGGGCAGATTGATCAGGCTCACGGGCAGGCCATTGACAATGTGTCCGCAGAGAGAAACAGAAGCCACCATATTCTACTGGTGACCATACCTGGGAACTCTCTCGGGGGTTTGACCCAGAGTGAGAACTCCAGGAGAAGCACCACTTCTCCGGTTCTCCATGTTGCAGGAGTGGGGTCTTGACACGCCCCACTCCCCGCCGATTTCCCCTTTAAATGGGGGGTGTTTCCTGCGATGTCAGCGAGAAGGCCCCAACATCAGCGGGAATGCCCCAACGTCAGCGGTCAGTCCTGGTTGTGTCCCGCAAGAGTAGGCTCCAGGCAGCCGATATAAGTTCCCAGATATGCTGTGACCCATTACAAGAGGGTCGCTCTACGAATCCATTCTAGTACAAACAATTCCAAGAAATAAACCCAATAAAAACAATAATCACTTAAAATAAACAATGAATCCCTACAAATATATGTTTTCATAGTAAACTTTACATTTTTTGTTAAACGTAAGTATAGTATCTATGGAATACTAGTTTTTATGGGAATCTTTTTAATAGAAATCGTGAATACTTTATTATAGAATGCTTTCGTAAATATGATTTTTTTTTATTACCTGCTTTACTAATTTACGCACTGTCCCCTCAAAGACTATACTAGCTAACGCAACCAAGATATATACCGTTGACTACGGCTGTTCAATATTAATTATTCGGAATGCATTGCAAAGAATTATTTCGTACTGATGCACATTTCTGCTTCTTATAATTCACGCCGAATAAGGCTACAAATTAAAAAAAAGCAAGTTTCCGAATATTCTCGGCTGCCGCACGCATTATAAAATACGGCGCTTTGTTTGCAGCGAAACATTAAACAAATGTAATCTAATCCGCCCCGCTATCCTTTTATAAATTAATTCAATATTCCACCGTAAAAAAAAAGAAATAAATACGTATTAAAAGGAATTCTAATTTCCAGTATATGAGCAGAACGGAAAGTGAGCAGGTGAGCGGTGGGTTCCGTCGCAGAATGTCAGATTTGGAAATGCAATATGATTACTTTATTCACGCTGAATTAGTATCCCCGGAAATAAGAAACCGCAGGGATTGAAGAGATAATTATGTCTGTAAGTAGAGGCTGCGGCATAAAACAAAAGCCTTCAGCATTTCTTAACGTTCATCGTACCTGCTCCGTGACATTATCACAGCGTGGAATTTAGTGCCCTTCACCGGATAAGAGAACCAACGGCGGGCTTCACCGTCTCAAAGCGGAGGCGATGCCCGTGCTTCCGAATCAAGGATATTGTCTTAGAACGGAAGGAGGGAGTAGAAATAAATGAATCGCCTTTAAAGCGAAATAAATGATCCCGTCCTTAAACTGCGGACAGGTAACGCTGCAGGGAATGGGTGATAAAGTGCACTTTACTTAAGGCTAGCGTTAGGTACTCATTCAGCTATGAAATCTCAGGATACACTAGATAATTAAACATGTAGCGAGCGTAATTGTAGGAATATAACGTGAGTAATGCTGAGAAATTGTAACTTTATTCTTAGATTGACATTTAACTTGTGTAGCCGGATGCCGGTGTAATGCTTGGCAAGGGAAAAGAAAGCTCAGCATCATTCAATTCCAGAAAGATGGAGAGTCATGTATCATTACATGCAACATATATATATATATATATATATATATATACACACACATGCATACGCACATACAAATACTCTGCCGCTCAAAAGTTTGAGGTCACATAGGAATGTCCTTGTTTTTGAAAGAAAACCACATTTTGTCCATTAAAATAAATGGATCAGGAATCCAGCACAGAGGGGGTTAATGTTGTAAATGACTATTTTAGCTGGAAACAGATGATTTTTAATGGAATATCTTCATAGGCGTATTTATCACTCCATCACTCACTGTGTTCCAATGGCCCTTTATCACTCCCATCACTCCTGTGTTCCAATGGCCCTTTATCTCTCCATCACTCCTGAGTCCCCGTGGCCCTTTATCACTCCCATCACTCCTGGGTTCCAATGGCCCTTTATCACTCCCATCACTCCTGGGTTCCAATGGCCCTTTATCACTCCCATCACTCCTGTGTTCCAATGGCACGTTGTGTTCGCTGATCCAAGTTTAAGTTTAAAAGGATAATTGATGGTTAGAAAACCTTTTGCAAATTATGTAACAGCCAGAAATGTCCTTGTTTTCTATGAAAACAGCTAATTGACCCCAACAAAGACTAAAATATAAAATATCAAAAGTAGAATTTATGAGCCAGAAAAAATGCTAAATTATTTTTTTACCTTAAGTAGTACTTGGCTTTTTGCCTAGTCCAATGTTCAGGACGGTATTGCAGCTCAAATTATTATTATTATTTTTTTTAAAAAAAAAGACAATATCATAATGATAGTACCTCTAAGTACATACTTGAAGAGTTGATAAGATTGTATTTGAATTGTAGAATTGCGTGCGTGACATTGTAACCTGTGCTGATAGATGGTGGGCAATGTTACTATTTTCTATTCATAACGAGTATGTTTCAAACATGGGGTCTTGTAAGGTTAATAAGGAGGGTGGCGATACCAGAAAACAATTTATTTAGAAACCCATTTTTTGTTCACAATGTATCATTACCATACAAATAGATTCCATGCACAAGTCGTATAGCAGGACCAGCCCAACCTATATGAACTAAGCCTTTCAATCAAACCATAAAAGCCATGACACCGGTATATTCTACATTACCATTTTTATTATTCTCGTTTACTTATACAGTGCCAAAATTATTTCTTATTATATATAATTATATTATATATAGTATATATAGACACACTCTGACGTTCAAAAATTTGGGGTCACTTAGCTGTTTTCATGGAAAACAAGGACATTTCCTGCTCTAACATAATAGAAAAAGGGTTTTCTAACCATCAATTAGTCTTTTAAGCCTAAACTTGGATCAGCGAACACAACGTTCTATTGGGACACAGGAGTGATGGGAGTGATAAA